>UELV01104284.1:6737-24945 GCA_900490015.1 Megastigmus stigmatizans
GCTCAAAATACGTCGGATATGATCTTTTTCAAATTTTTTCAAACCTTTTTTTTAGTTGAAAAAAAAGCCTTGAAAAAGTTGTTGTAAATTCGGGGTCTTGGTCGTTAATGGGTTAACACAGCCTATTTTGTTCGTCTTCAAAAAAGACATCGATTTATTACTGAGATTTTTTCGCTCAGACGAATAGGAGTCGAGATAATTGCAAAAAATCGCTAAGTTTATTAAACAATGTTGCAATCATTTTGCACTGTCCTAAATTTGATAGTCGTCATCTATGCCTTTGAATTAATAAATAAGCACCGTAATATCTCAGATTATAATTATTTTGATGAAAAAGCGTAAGGCCCCTGGATTATACAGATATACACATTGTATCGATAATATTTTCATTATAACTTTTATTAAAGCTTTATGTTTTTATGTTTTCAAAATATTGAAGCATATGTACGTGTTAGAGGGAAGTTAGACAGTAAGAAAGGTTGTATAATTGGTAAAGAAAACCATCATCGTGGTAGGAGCGGAGCGATTTACATGAATTATAACGGCCGCGGATTTTAGAAGCTAGTCGGCGAATGGTAGATCCCTGTGATACCGGCATGGGTTGTTGGTAGGATCTGTAGCTGAGTCGAGGCCAGTGCGGCGTTGGCTCAAAGTTAAGGAGCGCGCTTTTGGATCCTAAGGTCGTGGGTTCTAGCCCCGCGTCCGCGTACTTTTACCTCGATTTTCCTAAATCCTGCCCCGTTACAGAATATATTATGCAATGTTAAGGGGACGTCTCACGTCGGAGTCACTAAAATTTCAAATTTTCCACCCTTACAAGATCGAAATACTCAAGGTTTTTCAAACTTTTCTCTTTGAAAAATTAACCAATTGACTTGAAACTTTAGGAGATGATTGAGTGATCATAAATGAAGCTCGCTCCTCCCAGGAATTATCGATAAATTACGTAAATATAATATTTTTGATATGAAACATAATTGCAGAATCACGCCAGAATCACGCCATTTTTTGTTTAAATTGAAATCAGTAATCAACGCTGGTTCACAAATCCAGAGGCCGTACTGTGACTTTTAATTTTCTAATAGTAATAATCTTCAATGAAAAAAGCTGTTTTTTCTAAATTTTGCAGTAAAGTATTTTATTTAATTAAAAATATATATTTTTTCCTTTTATTAAATTCAGCTTTCAGTATCGTTAATAAGATTCTGACGATAGTTTTCAGTGGCGATCAATATGTATTTTATTGTATGGTATTATTTCCTTATCGAATCGCTCGGACTAGCGAAAGGTAGGAAAATGAAGTCTTCAATATCTGAAAAGAATTAGTTACTTAAAAACATTTTTGATATAAAATCTATCATAGTCACAACCTTCGTATCACTTTTATAAAAGTGCGTACGTGTTATGATTTTTTATATCAACGTTTATAATATAGCTTATGTAATAGAACAAAAATTATTTACAGTTGTCAAGTGTATAAGGGACAAGTTACTAAATTTCCCAACAGTCAGGTTTACTGGTTTTCGAGCTTTCACCAGCATGAAATTTATTGCTTTCTTATTGGAAGTCGAAAATTCATACCAAACAGAATTGTACAGTTCGTTGAATATAATTTCACTCTGAAAAGTAATAATAGTCAATTTTAAAATTAAGATTCACAAAGAAATGTCTTTGTATTTGAGAGACGATTAACTGCTTTATATAAATTTTGCTCATTGCTCAACAAATTTTTCATTTGTTCAGATAGATGTTTGAAAAAAGAATGTACAACTTTTGAACTCAAGCATATGTGTTATTTCGTGTCGTGGGTTCGTTGTTAAAAAGGCCTATATGTCGAGCATATTTTTTCCTTACAAATATACTCAATAGATAGACCCTTTTTCAAACTCAAAATTCAGATACCTAGGCCTATTTTCAAAGTTAAAATTCAGACGGGTTCTTTTCCAAACTCAAAATTCACATAGGTTCTTTTCCAAATTCAAATTTCAAATAGGCCCTTTTTTCGTCGAACCGACGGTATATTCTATATAAAAGTCCAAAGTGATATTGAATATAGTACGAGAATACGAGAATACGAGAAACGAGAATACGAGCATGAGCCATACGAGAATGAGGTGACAGTAGCTTGGGAATGTTGTGCGGCTGCCGGACAAAAATGTTGTCAATTACCTCAACAATACATAAATGAAACAGTTCATCATTTCTCTAATAAATTAACATTGCTCTATTATTGTATTTTAATCAATTAAAAATATAAATTTGGCACATTGAACCTGTGTTGTTAAATATTCTCCAACAACGCAGTAGTAGCCTGAGCTCATTAATAACGATATGGTTAATACTGCGTAGTGAATCAGGTTGACTGCTTTTGCTCCTCTTTCCAGTGCCTGTAATATAATTGATAGTATTATGTTTTAAACTGTATTAATCAAAAGTATATATTATTATAACTTCTATATAATTTTACATCGAGGAACATGTATGCGGAGAGTACTTGTATCAATGTCAAGCAGAAAATGTGGATAAATGACACATAAGAAAAGACATCTTCTATACTTTCAGAGAATTCAATGAATTTTAAATGCTGTCTAGACAATTTTCGCAAAGTCATTAATATAAGCTTTTTGTTATTACAGCTAGATTGAGAAATTATCGAGAATTTGATTATTTCTTTACGCACAATATCAACCAGCGTGCATGCATGTAGAGCCTGCAAATTATTGTACAAATAATAATAAATAGAAATAAGATAATCTTACATTTTCAAATAATTATTTAACAAGTTTTTGAACTAACCGACGTAGCAAGAAGACCTTCGACTAACGCTTGGCTGTTAAAACACACCGATGCCGTGATGAATTGACCAATAATTACGACTTCATAAATAGGCGATTGTCGAGCATCGATTGGAAAGGAAACTGATGCAAGAAACTTTCTATCTTCTACAGCATCGAAAATGTAAGATACTATAGTTCTAAGAAGATATGTTAAATTCATAGAATTATACATAAATATAATTAATTTTGAGACTAATTGAGCACGCGTACAATTTGCTATCATTAGTTCTGATAGTGGCTCTTTACTTGCTATTTTCCAGTCTTCCAGTATTTTAGTTATTACCTCCGTTAAATTTCTAATTTTGCAAGCAATGAAAAAAATGAGATTATTAATAAATAAGATGGATGACAAATTAACCTACGATACTCTATCGAGTTCTATCTTTAAGACATTTAACTAATAAAAAAAATAATAATTCGTTTTATATAAATAAAAAAAAAAAATTCGTAAATATAAACTGTAAAATAAATTTACCTTCTTTTTAATCGCAGAGTTAGTACTTTACAAAATCCGGAAACAACTCCAATGGTAGATACCAAATTATCCAGAAGACTTTCCAGATCCCTGTAAACTTCTGTGACATTCCAAACCTCAAATATAAAAAAGAAAATCATAATTCCCGCACCAAAATAGAATCCAGGTATCGACGTGATTTCCGGCCAAGCACCAATGACACCTAATCCAATCTGATGATGCTTGATAAAAACATTGCGATTCATCCTTTTTATTTTTGACGTCTAAAGATTAAGAACATTCAACTAAAAATATGAGAACGTAATTAACAAAAGCTTTGTTTCAATGTATAGTGATTCAATTTCATTATAACGATACTTTTCTTACACGTGTATACATTTAGGTTTTCAACATCTAGATACACGAAGAAAAAAAAGCTAGACCTACGTAAGTTCTCTTTAAAACTGTTACCTGAGGTTCCGATATTAGCACTACTGAAAACTTACGTAGGTTCTATATAAGTGCTCAGTTCGACTTACACACTGTAAAAAAACGGCTAACTTTACCAGTGAAACGATAAATTTCTCAAAGACTCAGCGATGTAAAGTTACAGTATCATGTAATATTCCTCCGCTGAGCGTGGGTCCCGATTATTACCATCGCTGAGCGCAGGACGCATTGCTCGAAAGCTGCATGTGCATAAAATCTTTCGAAATTTTGGCAAAATTAACTTATGCAATATGTTAAAGCTTTAAAAAATATTTTGTAATAAAAATAAACATACAAAACAAAATTCTGTTTTTAATGTTGAATATTTTTTTTAAACGATAAAAGTGTATTATGAATTTTTGAACTTCGAAATTTTTAGAGCACAATATTATGTAGCAAGGACTATAGAAGGCTTCGCTAAATTTTGAAGTCAAAGTTTTCAACATATCAAAATATAAGTATGAAAGTTTATTATGTTGTTTTCGTCTCAGCGCTCGCGAGCGTCGCGAGTCTTTTGTTTATATTTCAGTCCCTCATGTTAAAATTACTTAAGATGATACGTTGATGTTATACTTATTACAGAAAAGTGCTAACTTGACCACTTGCGTAACATCTACGTAAGTCTTGGGTATACCTAGAGTTTTTTCCCGTGTATCTATTCGTTTCTGAAAATTAAATGTCTATAATAATTTTACTTACAATCAAGTTGAAAAAAGTGTTTGTTTATGTTGTCCAGAAAATTAAAATTAATTGGAAATTAACAGTAAGATAATATTTTTTAACTACAGAACAATTATATTTTAAATTAAATAAAATACAAATGATGAATGTTAATCTATTGCTAAGTATGTGAGAACGTAAATTATTTTATCTTTTTACTTATTTTTTCTTTTTCAGAGATCGCCCCGGTAAAGGAGCGTGTAAACTTTGATGTACATAACCATAAAAGAGAAAAATTTAATGAATAGATGATAAAGACGCTCCATTGTTCCACGTACACGCCACAAGAAGTAGATTCTATACAATTACTTTAATTTCTTATGCAAATAGCTCAGGAAGAAATTAAGGGATGAAATGTAAAGCCTGCTTTTAAAAAATCCTATGACCGTGGATACATAGATTGGATTTACATCAATGTACTACCGCATGCGCACACGCTTTATGAATAAATAGTCAGTAAATTATTATCATAAATATATATCAGTCTCCATAAATTACAAAGAGTACGTCGATGTCTTCATGAAGATATATTTAATCTCAGAGTTTGTGTAATCAACAAACGTATAGAATTAATGATTCGTATTTACAATGTATTTTAAAAATTTTGAGTTTAAAAGCATAGGTTTAAAAACTATTGTAATGATCTACGACCGAAAAAGAAATTCTGTATTTAATAAAAAGAAAAGATACATACCAGTAGTTAGAACAATAATTATTCTAATAAGTGATTTCTATGAATAAAATCGGTAGTGTTTGTTCTAATTTAAAGAAGTGCTCTAGTAGTTCTGAGTATTTTGTTTTCTTTTGGTCCAATTAAAGCTTGTTTCTTCTATTCAAATCTTCCTGATAGAGAAAGAGAAGTTGGTAAGAATTCCATTTAGTTAACCGAATAAAGCTAATGAATGTCCTTGAAAATTTACAGAATCCTTTTTTATAAATCGATACAATACTATGATTGTGATTGCTTAAATTAACGCCTTATTACATTGAAGAATTTTCCACGTCTAAATTTGTAATCTAACACTTTAAATTTTAACACCAACATTTAAAATCACACATTTTCATCGACGTGCACAATGATGCAGATATCATGATAATGATTTCACTTGCAATAATACAGATTATCAAATCTATGTTTATACTTTATTACTATCGTGATTCGTGACTTGATATTATAGAAGCTTAATGGGACAGCTGCGCAAGCGAATGGACGGATTTATTTTTGCAGCGCAAGGATAACTGCTCGTGTATTGCATACATTAGTAATTTTGTACACGGTGATTTAATGATTAAGTGATATCGATAATAAGAAAAAATGCATGCTTCTTTGGTGTATAAACTCAAATAGAATTAATCTTACATAGAAAAAAAATAGAGAGAAAGAAAAAGAAAGAGGGAAGAAAATAAATGCTTATTCATTATTCTAATAAGTACCTGCAGTTCTAGTTACTGATCAATGGAAAAAAAAAAATATTAAACGAGCATTAGTGAAAGAAGAATATAATCGATATCTTTTCTTTTATTAAAGCAAAATTAGTACAAAAAAAAAACTTTACAAAATATTTATAATAAACAAACGTGAGTTTGAATAGTTACGACACTGGATTTATAAATGGTGCTCAAATTAGAATAAAATTTATATAAAGTTCTTTCCATTTTACCTTATACTGGCATGAATGATATTCAAATATGAAATACAAAAATGTTGTTCGTCACAAGTTTCATTATTAATTTAAGTTTCTAATGATCTCCACAAGCGAATATTTCTGAAAAACTTTTTGTAAACGTGATATTGATATCGTTCTATATTAATATATTAATATATTAATAGTTGTGTGATATTAATATCTTAATATAATAATAGTCGTGCGATATTAATATGTAACCGCGTCTTTTAACAGAATGATATAATATTAATATCGTGTTTGCAAACAGTCTTTGAGAAGTATTTTGCATTGACAATAATTTTGCATTTCACATTAGACTGTGTTCATGACAGTAGATCTATGAAATGGAAAAAAGCATTTTATAAACTCGGGCACTTAAACACAATTATATGTATCTTATATATTTTCTCTACTAGATGGAGACTTTTTAGTTTTCTGTTTCTACAAGAAGAAATTCATCGTTTGTGTGATACAGATACCCCCTCTTAGCTTACCATTTTGTAGAACCTATCAGACAGTACCGAGGCGAAACACAATTAATCTTTTATTTCTTTTTTAACATTTCTTTCAATCGTAAAAGTTTAACCTCATTATATATAAATTTTAAATTGTTTTTATTTACTTTCTCCTACATTTGAACACTGTAGAAATTTCTAAAAGAAGCTTAAAGATATTGTTTCCTTAATATGCTTTCTCGGGACTGAGAATGTCATGTACGGAAAAAGTCATTAGTAAATATTGGCTCTAAGAGATCATTAGAAGCTCAAATTAAGAATGAAATTTAGTTTTATATTAGAAAATTGAAAATGTCTTCAATAACTCTATCTATATCATGACTTAATTACACACATCGATAACGACCTAAAAGTTATTCGATTGATGAGGCAATCATTAGTGATGCTCCTGAAATATATTAATTAATTACATGTTTTTAAGGTCCTAGCGCGCAGGTTTCCGTTCAGTCATGTTGAAGAAATAGCTCAAAGTGTACTTGTATAAGCATATGGTATATTTAGGTAGTATTTCGTATTTATATTCCCTATTATGCATATTATTCAGCAAATTAGTCAATTAATGCGTTTCGTCTACACCCACAAGGAATAAACGATTTAGTAATAATTACTATAATCCTACCACAAAAAAATATTCTAATGTATGATTTATACCTTTAAAACCGTTTGCATTACTATAGTGGATTGTAATAATTAGTCAAGTTTTGAGTCTGTCTTGGCACTTCATTAATCTGCAGTAAAAATTACTAAATTGTTTCTCCTTGCACGTAAAATAATTTCGTATGGTGAAACTTCCACGAAAGTTTCACCAAAAAAAATTTATTTATGCGGGCAATAACAATTTTTTTTCTCAACTTTTCTCAATTTTTCCTTCGGAAAAAATTCCACACGGAGAGAATTTTTTTTATAAAAATTACCCTCAAATATTAGCGAGAATTTATCCAACATAGAGTTTTAAAACAATTAGATAATAACCTTTACAAAAATCGTCTTTAATCACCGGTGCAGCGAAATTCTGATTTCCGAAAACTCAGCCTAAATGAATTACTTGTTTATGATACAAAAGAAATAAAGTACTGGCATTTTAGCGGTTTAAATAATTTAAAATAAGAAATAAAAAAACTCAACCATGTCGGAACTTGAACCTCGTGATTTCGGACTACCAATCTCTTACTTTCATACTCGACCACAATTAGACCACAATATTTCTGATACATATAAATTGTGTATAAATAGCTACACATAGAAAATAATCCTGTTGATAATATTTGTATATATCCTAAGTAGAAACTGTATTGAGGATAAAATTAATTACTGTATGTAGATTTTATTGGTAGAATCTACGTCAATTTTTCTTGTATAACGATATAATAGCTTCCACATGAATAATATTTTAGAATTATCAATTTTATTTTTGTTATTGTACTGAATATTATTATAAAAATAATTTTTAATAATTCTCTAATCTAATTTATTTAAATTATTTTAAATTATTATGCTATAGTAAGTCAAGTGGAAATTCTATTGTGGCTCTAAATAGGTCTGAGTTCGAGCTACGTTAATACACTTACGGCACTCATGTGGATTTTAACTTATCTATACTTAAACGAACCTCTATAATTTCACACCATGAATATGTGTTAACTGAATTTCAATACTTATTATAAATTAATATTATTGTAAAAATAAATTCTCAGTCAATTAAGTTGTAAGATCCGGTTGTACTCAACGTCAACCAACATACAGGGTGTCCCATTTTAAATAACAGATAGGAATATCTCAGGCGATAAGCACTTTGGAAGAAAACTTTTTATACAAGAGTTGTAGGGTACAGAAGGGGCTAGTTTATGGTGACATTGACCTTAACCTTGAAGTTTATATTCAAGGTTATTTCAAGGTCGACTTCGTTATTTTAAATGGCTACCCCCATTATTTATTCCAGATTTAAAAATTTTCAGCTCTTTTTAATTCTGGAATAGAAAATGGGAGTAGCCATTTTTGACCTTGAAATAACCTTGAATATCAACTTCAAGGTTAAGATCAAGGTCATCATAAACTAGCCCCTTCTGTAACCTACAACTTTTGTATAAAAGGTTTTCCTCCGAAGTACTTACCGCCTCAGATATTCCTATCCGTTATTTAAAATGGGACATGCTGTAGGTACAATTATGAAAAATCTCATGTTTGAGGTCAGAACTCGTTGTTTACTTCTATCTGGGAAAAGGTTAAAGTTAGAGTGAAACGGACAACATTTTTGGGTTTTCCAAAGGAGAATATATTTACAGTGTAAATTTTAGTATATACAATATTTGTTATATTCCTACATGTGATTTCGAACAAAGAAATAATGGCAGTACTCTTTAAAATAGTCAATTTTATTAAATTCCTTTAAATGCTAAGTAGTTCTTGATCATTTGAAATAAATAAAAAATCTTGAACAATTATTAATGTATTAATTTCGCTTATAAACTTTCTTTAATATTTCAGACACTTTTAGGATAAATGCTCAACGAACCGCTCGAACTAACGAAAGATAGGAAAATGAAGTTTTCATTATCTAAAAAATAAAATGTCATATATATCAGTCCATAATTGCTGTCACAATCTCAACAATAATTTCTGGAAGAGATATGAACTAATTTACATCAAGTTTTTGAAATGTTCATAAATTGGATGCATAGCCAATTAATATAGATAGTCGATCAGTTCCTAACATTTGAATTCTCATTTCTACCAGAGATTTATAAAAAAAAAAGAAATCCACTTACTTTTGTCAAGTATAGAAGGGATAAATTATCAAATTTTCCAAATGTTAAATTCACTGGCTTTTGGGCTTTCATTAACATAAATGTTATTTCTTTCTGTTCAGAAACTCGAAATTCATACCAAAAACAGTCGAATAGTTCATCATAAATAATTTCGCTCTGAAAAATCATTGAACATTTATTCAATATTATTCATTTTTACCAATAACTAAACGAGAGAATGCAAATAGATAAATGGCATCGTAGAGATGTCAATTTTCTGTTTTGCAAATGAGAAGCATAATTTAACCATAAATACTTCTGATTGCAATATAAAAATACAAACCTGATTCATCAGATATTCTCCAGCAATGCAATAATATCCAGCACTTACTAAAAATGCAATAGTCAGTGTTGCATAATGAAATAAATTAACTGACTTTTCTCCTCGTTCTAATACCTGAAATATGTCTAATATAATAATAATCATTTTTTCTTAGAAATATATTTACAGAGATTACAATAGGGAAAACTTACGTCAATAAACATGTATCCAGAAAGGACTTGAATTAGCGTTAAAAAGAAAATATGAAAAAATGCAACAAATGAGAAAACATCCTGAACGTTTTCAGCAAAATCAATAAATTTTACATGTAATTGCGTTAAATTCCTCAAGGCAGCGAATGTTACTTTTCTGGTATTGACCTTTGACCGATTGATATTAGAAAATTTTATTATTTCTTGGCGAACGATTTCCATTTTTGAACATGCATGTAAAACCTGGATATTATTAAACATAAGCATAAAATTAAATTGAAAATTTGACAAATTCCATTAATAATTTTAATCTAATAATCTTGGACAGCAAAATATAGTAGATATTGCGATTGATTTAATCAAACAAAAATTTTTTACTTTATAATCCCCTAAAAAAGCTTAACTCTCAAATTCGTTTCCTTTAAAAAAAATAGACTAATGCTCATAGCTATATGTCATAGAAACTATTTTAATTTTGAAAATAATCCGTTTACTTCATCGCTCAATTGTACCGCTTTAGTATTCTTTTAAAGAAGGATGCCCATGCCTTTTCATAATAAAATTGTAAGTAGGAGGAAAGTACAAAACTTGCATGAGTTGATTGTAAGGAAGAAGAAACAGACGAATATACAAAGACATTAATTTTTAATTAAATTTTTATTAATGTGTACTTTCCCTTGAACTAAGAGAGCAAATGTTTTTTTTTAAATTAAATATTATTTGATATTCTAAAGAATGACATAGGTTTGGTACCTTTCCTCTAAATACTGCTAATTATTTTAAACTCGAGGGCATTCTTCTTTAATATTTAAAATCAGTACAAAGCTTACCACTAATTTATTTCAGATTACACGTATATAAACCATAATGATTACCGAAGATGCAAGCAGACCTTCAATCAGAGCGTGGATATTGAAACACATGTATGCCGTAATAAATTGACTGACAAATATGATTTCGTACATAGGAGATACTTTTCCATTAAAGGGAAACGTAACGGCAGCCAAATATTTTCTATCTTCAACGGCGTCCAAAGCATAAGATATCAAAGTTTTGAGGCAGTACGTAAAATGCATAGCATTGTATAATACTATAGTGGATTTCGAGAGCAATTTAGAACGCTTCAAGTTCTCATTCATTGCTTCGAGCTTCGCATTACTTTCCCCGTTCCAGTCTTCAAACATTTTATTTATCACCAACATTAACGAGCTGGTTTTTGTTACAATTAAATCATTTTTACAAGTCATCAGATGCCAAATACAAAGCACATTTACGGGAGAACTGCAACCTATGGCTGATCTCACCTAACCTCGAATATTTTTCTTGACTATATTTTACAAAACGGTACAAATATGAAAAGTGATTAATATTGAAAAACTATATGAGGTTCGGTAACAGTCATTTGAGCTCCGGTATTCCCTGTAAATGACTAGAGTGCGATTCTCTTGGTCTCGCAAATCAACGATGTGAGCCTATTATAATATAGATTAATTTACCTGCGCTTCAGTCTTAATGTTGTTAATTTAAGCAATCCCATAATGGTCCCGATCGTAGACACGAAATTGTCCATAAGTGCATCCAGATCGTTATACACAACTGTAATATTCCAAAAAGCGAAGAATAGCAAAAGAATTGACCATCCTATGATGAAGGTGAACCCTGCTATATTTGTTACTCCTGGCCAAACGCCAATGAATCGTAAGCCCAATTGCTGATAAGCAATAAAAATATCGCTTCGCATTATTATATATCCTGTCTAAAATAAAAATGATGAATATAATTCAAAATAATAAAAATAAATTTCATAATAGAGTTATCGTAATATTTTTAAAGAGCCTATTCTGATTATTACAGGATTATACTTTGTAAATTTTTATAACTTTTGAAAAAAAGTACTTGAATATACTAATATATCAAATTATGCTTTCTTTTTTTCATCGATTATATTCACAAAATAACACTTTTTTATTGCAAAAGAGAACTTACAAGAACTGAACAAGCGTCTTCCGTATTTCTGCATAAGCTAAATCCTCATTAATTAATCAAGAACACTACCGAATTTTTTCCACTTGCTGATGAATTATACTTTAGAGATTGATGAAATGACAACGTAATTTATACGGATTACTGAACAATGATAAAATAAATAAATTTTTTTAACCATTATTCAGCGGTTCAAACGTATTGGTTAGATGAATTTAGTACTGCGAAATGAATGAAATATTCTAATTGTAAGACTTATATTGTTACCGATACTTGTTTAATAGATCGAAGGTTGTACAACAAAGAACTAGTAAAGTATTGTTGATCTCATCAAGTAAGAACCTTCAATGTTGTGCGCACGCGTGATAAAAAACTGTAGCTCAACTAAATGCGAATTTTGCTTTAAAAAATTCATGTTCCTTTAACGAGATATGATATTAACTTTACACTATGCTCAAATAATCCTCGTCAAGCACTTATCAAACATGCCTAATACATTGAGGTAATTTTGTAACATCGTATTTAAATTATCGAGAATCGTCATGAGTCCGTAAAAATTTTTCAACTTGACTATGCGAATACCAAGATATAACTTGTGCAATTAATTTTAACATCCCTTTAAATGCTGAGTAGATGAAATATTATGCTGTTATTCAATACACTTGAAACACTATAAAAAATATTTCCGTTTTTTCCTCCCTATGAGAGCTTATCCTATTAACACGCCAATAATACTTAAATATTTTATTGTTAATAGTATCGAATCATTCATGCGATACATTATTATATTATCACTGTGATTAATACATAAACAGTTGTGCTAGAGTGATGAAACTACTCGTGAACGCATCGACCTACGCGTGCTTCACTACTTCCAAATCATAAATTAGTATTGGCATGTAGTGAAAAACGTTTTGAACTACTTTAGTAAGTAGTCAGCTTTCTTAAAGAGTTTAAATCTTTTCCAATGTTGTATTCAAATATACAGTTCACTAAATAAATAGGTTGAGCATTATACTATCGATTCATAAATGTAATTAGTTGTAAGATAAGTTTCACTCAAAGTATATCTACCAAATTTCTTTACAAAAATGTTAAAATGTTAAAATATTAATATTATAGAAAAATAATTTGCATAGGATATAGTATAATGCGATTGTGTCTACAAACTAATCAGTCCTACCTTACACCTTACTCTATGTGTGTACCAAATTCCATTAATGAAATTTTTATTAAAATTTTTTGCCTTCGATTAAAGTTAGTTTTTTCTAATACTAAGTGCCGAGAAGAACGTAGTTTTTGATCAGTCAAATTACAAAGTGCTAAGAAATCATAAATAATAAATAATAAAGTCAATATTCGTAGAAAATCAACCTTAAATCACTCTATATTTTTAATATTAGATACAAAGATTATTCTTATTATTACTGTTAAATGTTTTTGGTCATTACAATAACCGCTGGATTCAAATGAGTTAATCTGTATACTGCTTTGTTGTAACACCTATGTTTTATTTATTAAAATTCTTTATTAATCAATTACTACTATTGATAAATATTAGTAATAACTAGTTTACAGTGATTATTTTTAATTTCTAAGCACAAAATTTAGTATTTTGAACCATCAGAAATTTACAGTACTAATAAATCAATTGATCATAATTTAAATGTATTAGTAATATCGTGTGCACATAGCATGCATAAATATAGCTAGTATGTAATAAACAGCAATAAAATTCATTGCGAAATGAATGGTATTATATGACACCAAGGGAGTAGTTGCGTGAATAAACTATATATTATATAATATACTTGCCACTTCCTGCAACTATTCACCTTTTAAATGCTCAAACAAATTTATGAATATGAAAGATTTGATAATTGATTGGTAACTTTTAGATTTTTCCACCAAATTGAAATGACTATTGTAGCAAAAATCTGGGCTGCATTAAAAAATTGCCTATATGTCTTACCTGAATCAGTTGTATCTGCCAATAAAGATGATCCTGCAGTTAAAAAATATTCAGACTGTGATGGCGAAACAGTAGTGGTTAAATTTGATTAAATGAATTTTTAGTGATTGAAACAGATATAGAACGCATCACGTTACATCTGAAAATAGTTTAATAACCGACCTGTGGTGGTTAAAAAAAGAATAAGTATTAAAAACACAGCAGTTATTAGAACAGTTGCGATTGGGCTTAACTCCAATTGCATGAGATACCTAGAGGTACGCTGGAAATTGCAACTTCTGCATCAGTAGTCATCTAGATATAGATGGAATCATCAGTGTTCTCTGTGTCGAAAGCGGTGGCTTCGATTACTGATGATGGTAACAGCTAAAACGGCAGTTTTAAAATGGGGTTAGTTATATTTTTAACTGATATTAGCAATAGTGATCCACAAAATATAATGTGATCGAAACTGATGTGACGATAAATATCGAATGCTAACTTAAAGCAAAATGTCAATACATAAAGTAAAACACCCAGTGAATGGACACTTAAGAATACGTACTAGTGATTAGACACTCCTAGTGTCTGGACGATTTCCTTGGTTGTGATTGGTCGAACATGTCCAGCCACTAATAATGTTTATTCTCTAGTAATGTGTAGTCACTGGATCATTTTACTCACTAAAGAAAACGAAAAGTTAATCTATTCACTCCATTCTAATTGCATTAGAATAATAAAAATATTCGTCAACCATCTACTTGATCTTCAACAGTAATGGCGATTCACAGATCCACAGGCTAGGGCAGTTATTCTTTAAAATAAATAATCAATATTAAAGCAAAACAATGCAGCTTTTAGAAAAAAATTCACGTAGATAATTCATGAATAATGAACGATAATTCCAAGAGAAATAGAAATCATAAAACAGAGTATTTTAAAGATAATATACAATTATTAAAGGTTGTAACCTACAGTGTTAAAAGGTAGTGTTAAAAATTAGCCACATTTTATTAAATGGTGCAATTGTGAAGTATAATAATCATTCTTTATTGAAATGTGGAGGCTGCTTTTCTTCTCTTTTTGTAAGATAGAGGTATACATATGAAGTTTTTCTACTGATAAAAACAATGTGAGGGTACGTGACAGTCATTACAGCTCCGATATTCCCTTAAAACATAAAAGCTTTTTGGATAAAGCATTTTTAAATAAATTCGTCTCGGCAATCGTTCTCGAATATACTAAAAGCACTGAGGAAATCTCTGAAATGCTACGCAAGCTCTATCCATACCTAAAGTTAAGAAATCTAAAAACAAGTTTCACTAAGATTACAATGGACAAGACTAAGTACTACAATGGAATGTAAACAACAATGTATGTTGCAATAGCACATTTAATAAACCTAGAAAACCTGTTACCTTACATAATTCTCGGTGATTTCAATTCGTGAAAATATTTTTAAGAAAGATGATTTTAAGAAAAGATGGACATTGACGAAGACTGTTTATTGTCACAATACAAATAATAACTGGTGTTTAAATTACTGTGAAGATCGTATCGGTGCAGAAAATATTGTAAAGAATATTCAACGACCAGAAATAAAAAGGTCAATTTTAAAACGATCAATGATTTTGCGCACATGCAACAGAAAATGGAGAACCATTATCGACTACAATTTTTTATGGAAATAGTATAATAGGAAGATTGGTATCATTAAGGAAACTGAATGCGATGTTTGCTTTGTAAAATTGAAGATTTAAGAATATTATACTTCGCAGTTTAGACCGAAATGCTATGATTTAAACTTCTGCTATTATATATGATTATGCATAGAAATAAATTTTCATCATGAATAAGTAAGTTTAACGACTTTAAGGAATAGATTTCTTTGCTAGCACATACTTTTTCGCATATATATTATTTTACGTATAGATATTAGTTTACAGTAACGTTGCAACATTGTGTTTGAAATGGTATACAAGTTTCATATATATTGATTTTTATAGACTCCTGGAATATAAGATTATCGGTCACATTAAAATTAATTTATCGTAAGATTTTCTTCAATAATCTTATTTTATATTAAAAAAGTCATAAGCAATAACTTAGAAAATTCTCATTTATCACTTTTAATGAATATTTATTGTATAGAAAATTATAAAAAGTTAATGGGAATTAACTAGTTAGATGAGCGCGAAGGAAGTTGACGCACCTAAGGAGTATTTAATTACTTACAATAAAAACATTGATAAATATGGTTCAAAAATGTAGTGTGTAACAATTAAATGCCTTAACTAGAAATTAAGTAATAGTTCGTTTACATTTTTATTGACTAGTATATTGAATAATAGTAATTTCCAAAAAGTTTACTTCCGCCAAATCACCCGACCAGTGGTCCAGAATGGTGCATTAATTATTTTTTTCAATGCAAAAACATCTTTTTTATGACTTATGAAAAGATTTTAATGAAAATAATGATCTCTTCTTCCCAAATATGTAAAGCCATAGTGGTTTCAAAAGAAAACTTTTTAAATTTGAAGGAATGTACCGGAGTAATGTTTTTGCGTCACATATATCTTACATTATATTAAAGAGCTACTGTTCAGTATATATATAAATCGCTGTGATTAAATATAGGCATTATGAGTGAGATTAGTGAGTGAGATTAGATGAGTGGGAGAAAGAGTAAGGTAAATGACCCAGTGACTGGACACGACTAGTGAATGGACAGTACTAGTATCTGGACGCGTTCGACAAATCACAACCAAGGAAATCGTCCAGACACTGGGGGTGTCTAATCACTAGTACATGTTCTTAAGTGTCCATTCACTGGGTCTTTTACCTTACTCGCTTTTTTCAGAATTGGAGGGTTTGCATGAAAAAGCATATTAATTTTAATTATACATTTTTTAGCACTAAATAATTTTTTAAATATATGATTGAAACTTTTTTCGATTGAACTGGTAAAATTTAAAGTGTTTTGTTAATGGGATCCACACTACCATACCGATTCACAGGGCATCTTAGGGCTTACACATTAACTTAATCCTTACGAGACTTAAAATCGACAATAGTTATTGAAATTCAAAAATAATATTCGAAATATCTTAATACTTTCGCGCAATAAGCGAAAATACAATTGGGATATAACATAATAGTACAAAACATTCTAAGACTAATCTCGAGTTTAAAACGTGTGAATTGCGATTTTTGCGATTAGGATCAGCATGATGATGATACTGTGTTTCGCTATTGGGCATTCTTCTTAAAACGCCTTAGTTAGATGCCTAGCGTTTCACACTCTTACACTCACGCACATTTTTAAATCAATTAAGGCATTTACTACGATCCTCTTACTGAATATTTGAATATTGTATTAATTTTACTGTTAAATCTATATCGCATGCACATTATCATATATACATTAGTATTTTACACGCAATATTTTCTATAAAAATTTTATTTACAAAGTTGTTTTCGTGTGTGCGTGTGTATGTGTGATTGTGGGGGTATATCTGTGCCTGCATGTGTGAGGCAGGTGCTCTTGAATACATCCGATGTATCGAACTAAGTAACCCATCACTTTCTATGTTTACCTTTCGAAGGTTTACCGTCAAATGATGTGAAAAGTTGCGGTTGCCTCACATATATAGTTACACTTAAGAATTTTTTACGCAAATCCTTGTTTGTATATGCTTTCGCCCATTGCAAATCACATGTAATGGTATTTAGATCATCGCTTATTTTCTGCATATAATGGAATTCTTGGAATATGGATATCAAATTTGTAAATGACTGGAACAAACTTACAGAATGTAGGGTTCAGTGAAGGAAAAATAATTAAGTTTTGATCCAGTTGCTGCATATTTATCTGAATTTAATCAAAGGGACTCTTATATAAGATTTCCAAAATTCTCTGCTACTATTGGAGCACAAAAAGATGTAGAAGAATCTTACTATTTAAGGTAGTATGTTTTTTGAGGCATTTTTCGGAAATTTTGTTTAGAGGAAAGTAAAGTAAATCGGTTTGATTTTTTATATATTATTATTGGCATCTAAAAGTGTACATAAATATATTTTTTTTAAATTGTTTGATTAGTTATTTAACGCTAAAGTGTGCGTCTCAAAAAAAGGTTGGTGGCTGGCCTCGGTGAATCCGCCGCTTGAGGACCTGAAACAAATAAGTCAAAAAGATTATTGTTCTGCAACTTGTCGTTCTGGTTGGAACTAGGATTAAACAATTTTGTTGAAAATTAAGAAAATGGCGGACTTTGAAACAAACAGTGACTCAATAGTGCATTAATGACATTATCA
>UELV01104286.1:0-15052 GCA_900490015.1 Megastigmus stigmatizans
AAATTGTCCGCTCTTTACGATTCTGAAGTCAGAATTTTGAAAATTTCATTGGAAAATTTCAAAATGGCGGTTTGAATTTGATGAAAAATTAGAAATACATTATAATAATCGACTATAAAATGGCCGCTTAGGAATAAATGGGTTAAAAGATGTATAATATGAACTTGGAGATCGTTGACACGTGGCTTCTCGCGTCGACAAAACTAATTTAGAAAAAAAAGCGATAAACAATCTATTGATAGTCTATTATCATAACCTTGTATATAATATAATGAAAAGATAATTAAAATCTTTAATCTATAGCTTTTATTACTTCTTCAATATATAGGCAGATCATTATCTAATCATACAAATCTCTCTTTCTGTTGCAGGTGGGTTATCCAAAATCAGCGGACCGCTTAAAAACTATGATCCCGCATACGAATCTAAGTATATACACAAAAGTCGAATCGCCATCATAGCGATTCAATGATCAATAACTCTCGCATTGAATTAGAACAGTCCAAATTTCGCCCGCACGGGTCAACGAGACGAGCGAGCGCACGCATCTCATTTGACAGAAAGGCAGGCTTGTGAAAGTCGCTCCGTTACTGGGGCGATTCGCTTTCTCTCTCTCTCTCTCCACGTCTGTCCTTCTTAGTTGCCGCACACTGCACCATCCCATATACGTATATTCAGACTACACGCGCACACATGCATCGCGCGAAGAGGCAGGGCACAACCCGGGGGGCAACGGCCTCCTTGTGTATCATGCACTGTGTGTCGTACGACTCGCACGATCCTGTCCCTCTCTCCCCTGTACACGCGCTCTCGAAATTGCGCGCGAGCCAATTCTCCCGCGCTGCGCACGGCTTTACGAACACACACGCTGTTCGTGCCAGAATAGAGATTATACATTAAATTTAATTTTCCTAGTGTGTGTGTGTGTGTGTGTGAGTGCGTGCGTATAGTGTGTATAATACGTGCGGGACGGAGCGACGACGAGCGTTGAAACGTCCTGATGTATCCTGTGCGCGTGTATGGCTGGGATGTATCGATTTATGGTTTATGGGCGAAGGAGAACAGACGATTTAACGAGCAGCCGCTTGACAGATATTGCTTGGCCTCTTTTTTTGGATCCCTTTTTTTTTTACATCGGTGTGCGAAAGCGTACCAGGAACAAAAGGGCTTGCGCTCATTGTTGTAGTATTTTTTTTTTTCAACCTTTTTTGTAGTACACTTTTCCATGCAAATATTTTTATCAATGAATTTCAGATAAGCGTTTGGTTGCACAGAATTATTGAGTGTTATAAGTAGGGCTCGGTTAATATACATTCGGAGTCTAATTAAAGATTATCTTCGCTAATAGTGAAGATTAGAGCTGGAAAAGAATTTTGGTAATTTTTCCGCACTCGCGGCAAATTGATACTTTAATCATTCCGAGTTTCTCATTGACATTATATCGATCTAAGCAGTTCCTCCATTTGTACATTACAATTTCACGTCCATCAAGAAACCCACCTCGACAAAGTCTCCGCAACAAATACACACCGAATATCTCATGGCTGGCAAGCGCACAGCTCGTTTCCGCTACGGATAACATAGCAGCGAGTGAGCGAGTGGGCAAGAGAGAGAGAGAGAGAGAGAGAGAGAGAGGCTGCTCTCGGGGCTGTTGGCGTAGCCGTCGCTATCGGCTTTCATAAATAAAGCCGAGGCAGAAATAAATTCATATCGCCGTGGATATTAGCGGACGTAAGCGCGCTATCTCGCATCTGCTATCGCTCTCCTCCTTCGCTTACTCTCTTTTCTCTCTGCGCGGCCTGCGTACTCGATGTCTGTACTCGATGCGTCTGTGCTTGTGTACATGTGTGTACGTGTGTGTGTGCGTGTCTGTTCCGCCGAGCTTTTTCTCTCACTCACGCCGTGCGGCTGTGGGCATGTGAATGCGCGCGCCCCAGCGTAGACTACTCCTTTACGACTTCATTCACCGATTCGACCATTATCGCGGATGCTCTTGAAGAGAGCCTGTGCCCCTCGCAAGCGTCTGTGCAGTGCATTGTGCATCTATTGCTGGCCGCGCTCGAGACTATTTTTCTGCGCTTGTTGTTGTTGCACTTTTGTTCCGCGCGGGAATGGTTGTTACTTTCTGTGCTCGATATAGTTGTTTCGAAAATTGATTGGACGATTAATATGCGTGGATCAAAATACAAGCTTCTTTGTAATTTTTTAAACTTTTCATTTTATCAAGTATTTTCAATCGATTAGTTGCACAATTTAATGTATAAGTTTTTCTATAAAAAAAAAAAGATTGTTCGTACACGCTGGAGCTACATTTTTCATTTTGATGTTTGTTTAGAAAGAATTTTGCACGCGTGGCCAGAGTTGATTGATTTGCCAGACCCTCGAGAACATTCTTGTCTGTTATACTTCTCTTCTTTCACCGCCAATGTTCTCACTCTACTTTTCTCTGACATTTTCTCCGGTATCTTTATGTCGCACATTTTCCTGTAAACGAACGGCTATTTACGTCGAAAGAAAAAACCTTTCACTGTTTCTCATTTTTCTTATATTTCATTTTGTTTATAACTCTAGAGCTTTTGTCTTCAAATAATAAGTTATACGAAATATATAAACGTTAAATTAATAATTCTTGTTTGTTAGCCTAAATTTTAGTCTAAAAATTCCTTTGACCAAATTTTTTAATTTACACTGCACTAAAAGCCAACCTTTCCTTTGAAAATAAAGGTCATAATTTTCTTTTAAGACTTCAATTTTCAGATGATTTATCGCTGAGATCTTATTCAAGATTATTCCAACACACCGCGAGGAACTATTTATTTTCCGTGTATTAGCGCTTTTTCAAAAATACCTAAATTACAGGCAAACTCTATCCTCTAAGTAGGCATTATACAATGGCGTGAAACAAGTAACTCGAGGCTCCTGAGGCTCATATAGTCAAGCAGCGCAGGCAGAAACTACTCCTGCTGCCGCCGTCGCCGCCGCCGCCACTGCCGCGGTTGCAGCGCGAGTCGTTAGAGAAATAATGATAAGCGACGTCGTGCCGCCCCCGGATCTCCGTTCGCGGCTTAACCGCAACATAGCGTCTCTCTCGAGTGTATAACGACTCGGCGGCGGCGGCGGCGGCGGCAGCGACGGCGGCTCGACACTTATCGCAAACAATGGACTTTGCGTACATTTTCTCTTTAAATCAAATCTGCGCCGCGTCGGTGCAGCTCGGCTGCAGTGACCCGATCGCGCGCGCGCGCGAGCCAAATGAGAAACGGGAGAAAAGCAGCCCATGAACGAAAGGAAAGAAGAATCAGTTTCGAAGTGAAATTATATATCCTCCAGCACAAAAGGATTCGCACTGTTATTTTATCTGGTACTCGAAACGGGCACGAATCGTTTTATCATTTGTTTCTGTGGAGTTGCTGTGTATGTATAAATATTAATGATAAAATCTTACGATAAAAAAATCGGGATGGTCGCTCTCGTCGATCTGTGTGCTCGTGGCGCACAATGGATATTTCACACAATGCCGTCGCACACTTTGGGGGCTGTGTCGGTGAGGCCCCCGACTTAGGTGGGAGAGTATACAACGAGACAAAGGGTCTCATTGTTTATCGGCTCGAAGCTGTTGTTTTAGCCGCGCGCCAAGTCTCGGATTAACGATTTCGCCGGATCGCGGAAATCAATTAGACTCATCGATCCCTCTTGGATATAAATAAGTCTCTTGCCTTTGTTCGCCGCGCTCTGATAAAAGACTATCCTTCGTTATATCGCGGCCCTTTTCAGAGGCGCGAGAGGAAACAATTAGAGATATTGTGTACTTTAAAGCAATCAGTCGATTTATAATTATATTTTTCGTCCGTTATGCATTGAAAACTTGACCTTTTATTTTCTTAATTGTACATAACAGCCTTTGAACACTTATATTACTTTCAGTGCTGAGTTCATTGAACTAAAGTTCAACTAAAGTTCAAATTATTATTTACTCTTGCTCTTCACGGATGAATTTCAATTACATCGTAGAAGAATGTACAACCGTAAGTAACTGTTTGTTTGATTGACAAGATGATTGTAAAAAGTTTAATAAAGTCTTCGGTTGCATAAAACGCATCTTCGTAAAAAAGCACTATGAATTATTGACTTACAATTAACAATGAAAACAGTTGCGCGCATCAAAATAGTCAGATATAATAATCCTAAAAATTGCCTCTGATCCCTCGTGTAGCACAAGCGCACAACAATAGACTAGATCAGCCGCATCTCTCGATCATCGCGAGATCTATTGAAAAACAGTAAACGTCAGCGAAACGTTCTAACAGTGCCACGAACGAGTTTATATACATATATACCGAACGAAGCCGGCGAAGCTTTTCTCTCGTGGAAAGCCGTAGGAGGCGAAGGGCCTCGGGCTATCGACTCTTTACGCCACGCGCGACCGGATGCACGTAACCGGTTTGCTCTATGTATACGCGTGTATGTGTAGCGGTGGCGCACCGGTCTATTACGAATGCAGAGTGACAAACCGTTCGTTGCTCTGTCGCGCGCGATTACAGCAGGTAAATAATTGCGAATCCTCCAAAGTTCTGGATTGGTTTTTGGATAAAGATCGGTATTATTTTTTTTATCTTTCCAGGTAATCCGAAATAATTTGCGCGTCTTACTTTAGGTGCATAATTAATCGGTGATATGTTTTTAACCCGGAATTAATTTTTTTTTATAGAAGCTTGTAAATAGATATAGGAGATGTGTGCTCCAATGAGAGTTTAGTGGCTGAGTTTCAAGAATCGTATTATATTTAGTTCTCATAGTGTCACTTATCCATTGCTGGGTTCGGTTTAAACACAGTAATTTATAGATAGTAGTTCCAAGAAATAAAATCTTGATAAATTACGTGATTTCCAGATATAGTGAAACCATTATTGCAGGATATAACTGTTAATATATAATCAAATTTGTATATCGTTCGCTAATTGTAACATAAATTCCACACCGTATTCTAGATTAATTATACGTTTGATATTTGATATTGGAAACAGAGTTTCGACTACGTTTTAATGACTGAAACTGGTCTATGAAAATCGGTTATTGCCAGGCTGCGGTACGCGAATCGATTTAGTCTTTTATAAATATCGAGCCTCGACGCTCATAACACGCATAAATAAACGAAAATTATCTATTTCAGAGCCTGGGCAAAATTAGGCGTGAGCGCGCGCGAGAGCTCGTAAAAATCACCTTTTCTTATCGCGTCGATAAAACGCTCTTTCGATTTGCGTGAGTCCGGAATTTCTTCCGCGGGTATTAACGAGGTTGCAGATCGTGCAATAAGTCCGCGTGTATATAGGAAATGCTATTCACGCGTAATGCCTTGAAGTAGAAATCACGTTATAATCGGAGAGCTCGAAGTTACTTCCGCCACGCGCGCGAAAGAGTGCGCCTTTGTACATTTCTTTTCATCCTTCGAAGGACAGTCGATTTTTGGAGAGAACTAAAGATAAAATCGCGCCACCAGCATTACGCACATTAAATAAGTAGATAATATTTATTTTTAGCTCGGAGACGTGTCAAGGTCGGTAATATCTCTCTCCTCCGGCGAGCACCGACAACACATATACCAAAACGAATCTTGCGAAGAGGAGGAGAAACCAGCCGAGGGCGCAATAAAAGTGCGTCTGTCAGAGGAATTCAGGCGCGAGCGCGCGACCCTATAGCGGGGTATATATTTTTAAGAAATTAATTCGTTGAAGGACAAATTGCCTTGTCGCTCGGGCGAACCTGCTGCCGCTGTAACTCGCCATGTACTCCGAAATAGAACGTCGTAATGTATAGCAGGGAGCGTGCTCGACTTATCATTTCACTCTTTTACTCTTTTTATCTCCGAGCGTACCGGATGAGAAATAATTCGTTTCGCGCCGGCTTCAGCGCGACGTTACAAAGCGATTGATCCTGTTTTTAAAATTAAAAATCACTGTAACGTCACTTTGCTGGTGTACTTTAAAGCCCGAAATGTCAGTCATAGGAAATGATTAAAGCTCGAGCGAGATGTAGTTTATCGAACTATCATTTTTCACGTCAACCCAAGATTGAATTACGCATTCAAATAATGAGTATAAACTTTCACTTTCAAGTGCATTTCAATAAATTTAAAAGCTGCCTGTACAGTGTGAACACATTCGGTCTAATAAGCCGCAGAGTTACGAGTACATTTTCGCGCCACTTTTCGAGCTCGCGAGCTAACAGATATATACATCGGCAGGGAATAATTAAAAAAACCCAGCGCGGAGAATTTTCGCGTGACCGCCGCGTTGCGCAATCGTGTCTGCAGGAGAGTGCAAGGTAAGAAGAGAAAAAAAAGCGGAGTCTTGAGGGGTGAACGGCTCCGCGGAGCGCGACGTCTCGCGAGAACGGTAAAGAAAAAAAAAAAAAAATAAGCCGGCCGCGCGCGACTGCAGCAATGGAATTGTCCGTTTGGGCTTATTTACGCGCTCGTAAATCTGGTGTGCTGCGCTCGGCTGGCGTGTTTGGCGCCTACGTAAGCCTCGTAATAGTGAGTGTGCGTATATAACGCGAGAGTCTTTTGCGGCTTGATGAAAAACAATCGCAGTAGCTCCCACTCCGCGTAATTAGGCCCGTGGTGGCACGAAAGAAGTCGCCTACCGCGCGCGACTGCGAGCCTTCGTTTCTTTGTGGCCGCTTCTTACTTTTGGGGCTCTGGGAGGTGAATGATATACGGCAAAGGACCTGTATATAGGCGGAATTCTGTCGCTGTCTGTATAATTTAACGCAGCCATAAAAGAATAGCTTTGAGGAAGACGATCGACCGTTTGGCCTCCGGGGAAATTTGCAAAAAAGCGCGAATTTTATGCTCCACCCGATTCGAGATTATACTGTATAGGTGTTGTGCTGCGAGATATAGGGTTGCGAAGGGATGGATGGATGAATTGTTTGAAAAGGACTGCACGCGAATTGAAGGTGTAAAGAAATGCCCTGCATTAATCATCTTATTGTTCCGTTGATTAGCTTTTGAATGATGGGCTTGCAATTAGCATAAAATGTAATAATCCTTTGACATGGTGTAATTGATCATGCAGAGATTCAAATTGAAATTCGATATTTCAAAATTGGCTTTTAAATATTTCTTAAAACTTTTTCTATGTACTGAAATTCACAAAATCTCCGATGAATTATCAGTTTTACAAAAAACATGTTATTTCTATAAGCTTCGCTTCTGTTAATTAAGCCATGTAAGCTCAATTCTAAAAAGATAAAATCCACATCTTGTTCACTCGGAAAAAGCCAATAGCCCCTCGCACAAGTCCACACCCATACAATTTTCATCCTCGCATTCATTCAGCATCGAACAATGCCGCAAGAAAAAAAGACCTCTCATTCATACGGGCGTGTATATATATACACTCGAGTAACGAGATGGAGGCGAACAGCAAAAAAAAAAATAGAGAGAGGGAGAAGGATTGCGTTCGAAAGGCGAACGGACCTCGAAAATGTAGCCGATATTTCATTTGGAATAAGCGTTTCCACGAGTGCACATAAATCCTCCTGGAGCGCACGTTTTTTTTTCGCTTTTCGATTGCGGTTCCGCGCACACACTACCCACGCTGGCCTCCTATACACACGTATATACACTCGAAGATGCGGCTATATGTGCTTTCTCTCACGTCTCCAGATCATTATTGTATCGCGAACGCGAGCAAGAGAGAGAGAGAGAGAGAGATGAAAAGGTGGTCGTTGTACTGCAGACGCCCCCTACGTCGCGCCACTTATTGAAAACGCGTTTCTGCCAGCGGCCTCCATATGTGCGTCTGTGTGTGTGTATGTGCAGTGTGTATTCCTTCTCGAGGAGAGGAGCACTTCCTTCTTCATTACTCTCATACATCACAATCAACCTTCTCATTGTTATTGGCGCTGCGGCCGCTGTCTCTCTCTCTCTCTCTCTCTTTTCTCTCCCTCTGTCTCTCCTTCTCTCTCCCCCCCCCTCTCTCTCTCTCTCTCTCTTTCTCTCTCTCTCTTTCTCTCTCTGTATATAATCGGTACGTTTGCACTTTTCGAAAATCATTTCTCCCGATTATCCGTCCCTTTCTGTTTATTCGCGAGACGCTTATAGAGGGCATTTGTTAGGAACGATAAATGAATCGTTTTTCGGATACGCGCAAAAGAGAGAAAGAGAGAGAGCCGTAAGCATTGGGCAAGTGCCAAAAAGATGCTCTGCAATTTTTTTACGCTTGCCGCTGGTATTTACAGCATCGCTGAGATCATCCACGCTGCTGGAATAACAATTTGACTTTTGTCGTGGTACAACTTTTGGGGCATAACTCGTTATCCCCCCCCCCCCTCCCCCACTATAGTAACCATAAATTGACGAATCCTCTCGGTATATTATATCGAATTTATACACACGAGATTCCGGTGCGGTGCTGTATTCACCGAGCGAGATCCATTCAAAAGAGAGAGTGAGAGAGAGAGAGAGAGAGAAAGGGAGAGAAAGACGCGCAGTGCACAAAGCGCACACACATCGCGCGTGGCGACTACGGCCCCCACTCCTTCGCTCGAAGTAAACAAGCACAAAGAACAAACTTGTCCTCGCGCTCAAACCCTTTCCACGAGCTGAGCACTTGGAAATTTTGCGAAACCCAATAGTTTCTCGATATCAGCGTCGTCGTCGTCGTCGTCGTCTTCGCGGGCATCTCCGCTGCAGCGCGCGAATTCGTTTCCTGGCCGTGTATTCTCTCACTTCTCTTCCTTCCTTTCGTATCTTCCGACTCAGTCTGTTTGTGTCTGGCTGGGTGAGCATGTCTGTGTTATCAGCGTAGTGTAGTGGCTGTCGCTCGCGTACCGCACAATGAAGTCCATTGTGCGGATGGCTCCTTCGTGTCTCCCTCTCTCTCTCTCTCTTACTCGGTCTTTCTCTTCCATTTGGTGTAAATGTGTATAAATGTAGGTGTTTGCGAACCTTCGTCTATAGATTCGCCGCAGTTCAGTCTTTCGACCTCTCGAGGAGCCGAGCGACCTTTGCCTTTCCAGACGACGGCGTGAAGTTTTAGTAAAATCGATGTCTATGTGCTTTTGGCTGCTTTTCTATGCGATGGAAGATAAATTTTTTTCTTTTATTTGCAGCTGGAAGTCTCGTGCGTA
This sequence comes from Megastigmus stigmatizans, assembly GCA_900490015.1. Taxonomy (NCBI): domain Eukaryota; kingdom Metazoa; phylum Arthropoda; class Insecta; order Hymenoptera; family Megastigmidae; genus Megastigmus; species Megastigmus stigmatizans. The sequence continues at coordinate 9,136 of UELV01104286.1, forward strand.
GTAGAGCAAACATGTAATCGAATAGGGAAAACAAAAATGAAGAAATTAAAACGTGGATGATGACGTTCAAGCGTTATTTGTAGAAACGCGTAGAAACGTGCCTTGTTTAGTCAGACATATCAGTTTTATATATGCATTTGAAATCTTTCTCTTTAAATATATGTTGCTATTAAAATAGAAACTCTTTATTAATATTACAAAATGTTTAATACTTTGAGAATATTTTATTTTATTTTTTATTCTAAATTGTTACTAAATTGTTTCATCTAGGTTTGCCACTCACCCATCCTCGCGCGCACTCAATCAATGATAACGAATTTCAATCAACTTTTCTCCTCTTCCAATTATACCGCCCGTCGCGTCGCATCTTCCCACTCCACTGTACCATCATGCAAACGCCCACAGGCCACACTTTTCACATTTTTCCCGCTAATTGCCAAAAACCCAATTGTCGTGGCGATCCGTCTATTTCAAGCCTCTCTCCTCGCAATATTTCACGCGCATCATATAAACCTTCGCCTAATCGCTACCCCTCTTTTTTTGCCTCCTAAACGATCTTTCGTCCCGCTCTTAAGAAGCGCTATTTACTTAGAGAACGAGAGGCTGACGAGCCAAGAAGAGAGAGAACGAGAGAGAGAGAGAGGAAAAAAGCGAAGAGAAAAAAGCGGCCCAGACGGTGTCTCGAGTCCCTCCATATATTTCCACGATCATCCGGCGCTCGACGCCCCAGATTTTTTTTCTCCTTGCCGCGCGCTGCTGCTCTCGTCGCCGAGCACAAAGATGTCCCTCGTTTTTCCCCCTGCCTATATTACCCGGTCAAATGAAAAAAAAAGAGCCGCTTCACACACGTTATAGTATAAAAGTTTCTCGCGTATATACGCGTAAATGGTCCATCAGCTATGAATCGTGATGATTCTTGTAAGCGAGAAGTTCTTAGAAATACATTCAGCTCTTTTATTCGAAAAGAATTCCTCGACTTTTAAACATAATTCTTTAGATCTAATAAACATATAGGGATACTTTCAAACTCCATTCTCTCCTTACTGCGCTATCTTAAAGCTCCAGCAATTTGCAATTATTGTGTCTATACCCTTTGCGAAATGCCTCCAGATGTAAAATTGCCAGGGTAGAGAGGCCGTCAGCGAAGAAAAGCTATAAATCTCACGATATATACGTGGAGCGACGTAACCGAGTCGAACATCCTACGCACAAATCGTCGACGATAGTCCGGATTCCTCGCGAGGTCCTTCATCGGGCCTCTCCCTTTTTTTCACGCGTGTCTGAGCGCACGAGGGAGTGAAAATGGTGGCGATCATGCGTAAATCGTTGATTAATGGATTATTTTAGTTTTTTTTTGCTCACTAAGGCAGTAGGGATTCCGGTAATTTTTGTCGCGGTTAAAAGTTCTAATCGTTCTGCATAATGTTAATTTTCCATCGGGTGAACCTGCTGAATTTTATGAGATTTAAGACTCGTCGTATAATGATTTATGCAAAACTTTATCTCTTGTTGCAGTCGAAGAACTGTATAAATATTCGCACAACTGTCACCTGCCGCAAATTCACGCCAACTCTCTCTAAAAATCTATAAAAAGTTAAGTCCACAGTGTCCACACACGGCAGCAATGATGAAATCAGTCGCAGCCTTGAATAATTCAATTTGACACATAACCATCGTTTATTCATAAAATTTTCATCAAAAAGTATTGGCAAACATTTGCGCAGCACTCGCAACGCAATAAATGCGCGCACGGCCAGAACCAAAAAAGTCCCCGCTCATTTCTTACGTAGCAGAAAAAAAAAAGAAAAGAAAATGAAAAAGACTCGCGATATCTCTCTCTCCCTCTCTCTCCTTTCGAATTGCAAAACACAAAGTGCAGCAGCAGCAGAGCTCGCGTGCGTGCACGCACACGTAACTCGGGGGGGTCGGAGGGGCGGCAGCAACGACTGCAACGCAGCCAGCAGCGGGAGGCGTGCGTATAATATACACACACGCAAGCTGCATTCTAACGATAAGCCCGCCGCGGGATGGAGGGATAGAGGCGTCGAGAGGTAAACGAACGATTTTGCATCGGGCGCCTCGATAAGGCCCCCCCCTCCGCTCTCGCTCATTCTGTTCCCACACATATACAGGCTATTTCGTAACATAGTGGTGCATATACGCGTCACATTCACATGCGTAGCGAGTGCTGGCTTCTCTCTCTCTCTCCCCTATGGCATACGTCGGCGTCAACGACAAGCCTATAACGTCTGATAAGCAGTGTCATCGACATCCTCTCTGCGCGCGGCGCGCAATTGTGTGTATTTGCACAGCTAGACCTACAGGCACTTCGTGGACTTGCTTCTCTCTCTCTCTCTCTCGCTTTCAATGTGTGTGCGAACGTGGAGAGAAGGTTTGCGAGGGAGTGCGCAAATGGAAAAAGCGGACGATAGAGAGGCGTGCGTCTCTGTGCATGTATATATATATAGATATATTGTTGTTCGTTCGTTGGCTGGACGAGAGTGCAATGCACGTTGGCCGATGCTTGTGAATTCACCGTCTGTTTCTCTCTTTCTCTCCGGCAGCTGCGGATGGATATATTCCGACCGTAGCTTTTTTCTTTCTTTTTATTTTCATTTTGCGACGACTTGCGTTTAATGGGGAATTCATAGAGTCGTGGCGCGGCGGTCGAGGAGGCAACGAGCAGTAGCGGCGCTCGCGAATTCATAGCGCTGCCATTGCCATGTATATTTATGCGGCGTCGCGAATCGACTGTGCCCGCTGGGCTTTGACTTCCATACACTTTGTTTGCTGATTTTATTCTATTTGTTGGAGAAAATGCGTTATTTAACGTCACTGCGTAACGGAACAGTTTGTGTTTGCTTTATGCAACCAGAAGTTGAGTGAATAATTTTGTCGATTGCTTTGTATAAAAAATAAAGTTTTTATTTTATATTTCAATTTTTTTTAATGAATGATCGGTGAATTATGCTGAATATTAAAATGTAAATTGTTAAAATTATAATGTATTTAAAATTTTTACTGCGACCTTACGAATTTTGGAATTTTAATGAAAGTCATTCGACTGGTTCTATTTATTCTATTGTTCACTACTGTATTTCCGTACTATTTGCAACTAAGCAAACAGATTTAATTATGATAATTCTCTAACGTCCAAATGAAATGAGCGTAGTTCAGTCATAAAAGTACATATTATCCAACGACTACCGACTTTAAATTTTCTGGAATAAGCAAATTCATACTGCAAAAGAACCAATAGTCGTTACAGAATCAACACAGCCCAAAAAAGTTGTCATGAATAACCTAAATATACATACACATAACACAGACAAATAAGAGAACCAACGAAAGCTAAATTCGCATGTAGACGCAATCTCCTCTGCGTATTGAAAAAAATGCAAAGTTGCTATAGACGCGTCGAGCAAAAGAGAGAGAGGGAGAGAGAGAGAGAGAATTCCTTTGCGTACGCGAAGCACATAATATAACGCACGTCTCTATTGCGGCTCAAGTCGACGGTCATTGAACGGCACGCGCCGACTGCTTAGAAATAGAAACGTGTAGATAGTTTCGAGGTTTCGCTGCGAAAAAAAAGTGCGCGCGCTTCGAGCTCTTTTTACAATGTAAATTTCGTCATTTCGAGAATGCGAATCGCCGCGGGACTACATGCATATCCTGTGATACGAATCGGCGTTTATCAATCGTGCATCGATTCTTCTTCCTTCTGCAGATTTCTCTCACTCGATCTCCGTTACGAGAATTTTATCATTCAAAAATTAGTTCCATTACCTTTTCATTTTCTGTTATTGATTATTTAAACACTCGTATATATTACAATTGAATTTCTTTATATTCGAATGTATAAAAAACATCTTTTATGTTTTATGTTGCAGGTGAGTTGAAAGGCGAATCGTTATGCAAAGTATAGTCTTCAGCTGGCAAGTTTAATATTCAATTTTCGATGATTTACTTGTGTGCACACGATGCAGAAAAAAAGTATTACCATATTATGATATATCGTATAATACTCTCCTACTTTAATACCTAGTTCGCTTCCATCGCGCATAAAGTATTCATTGCCAGTCGATCGCGTGAATATTTAAACCGGTAAATAATCGGCAATAGACAATTATCGCGCATATAAATAACGCTCATCATTCAATGTTATATACCAGATCAAAATAAATTAATTCCCATTGACGATAGGTTTGACGTGGAGAAAAAAAAATAAGCGCCACTTGATATGATAATAAGCACGAAAAAACGCGCTCGCTGATGGCTCGCCCCTACAAAACAAAAACAATCGACCTCGTTGTTCTTCGCTGTACCACGAGAAAAGAGATGTGCTGTCTTCGTTAATTAATGAATCTATCGCTCTCTCTTTCTCTCTCTGTCTCTCTCTCTCCTTCATGAATACTAAATCAAATATAGTCGGAGGATCGTGCAGAGTCGAACGACAGCGGATTTCTTAACTGTTAAGAGCTCGTGTATTTGCATCGATTAAACAAAACCTCGAAACGTACACTTGCTTAATCTCGCGAAAAGCAAATTGTAAATGTATGAACAGTTGAGCGAGCGAGCGAGCGTAGCAGCAGCTCGTCTCTTGTATATATTTTTTATGATAAATTATCCTCGTCATTCGTCATGCTATCTGTTATAAAGACGCGTATATGTACGCGCGTATCCATTCCCGCACAACGACTCCTGCCTACATGCATTTCTCAAATCCGCGTCTTTAATCATCTTCCATTGCGTACACACATTATATTTCTCCTTTTTGTCTCTTTGTCGCAAGGGAATAAATAGCCGGTGAAACTTTCGACAGGTGTGTCACTCCCATTCATTCATCTCATCGCACAATTCACTCGCTCATAAACGGCTGCAGCGACGCTGCAATTATAACAGCAGCGGCAGCAGCAGCGAGTGGTCGACAATTTCGGCATTCCGGCGCACGCAGCAACTAGCTATTTTTATTCGAACTTGGCGCGCGTTCAGGATTCCCTTCCTCCAGATTTATCTCTCTCTCTCTCTCTTTCTCTCTTTCTCTCTCTTACTCTCTTCTCCCTATGCAACCATTGCGATTATATATTTCAAAGTACGCACAAAATGCGCGTGCCTATATAGGTTAATTGATCGCGCGCAAAGGTCGAGCAAACAAATAGAACGCGTGTGCGTGTGTGTGATGTATGGGTCTTGTGCAGCAGCAGCTTCAAAGAGAGCGAGAGAGAGAGAGAGAGAGAGAGAGCGAGAGAGAGAGAGAGGAGAGAAGACAGTTTTTCTTTGTACGAACTCTGGTTTTGGGAGTCTCGTGGCTGTCCTTTTGGGTAATTAAGAGGCTGCGAGACGACGGCTTGCGCTGCTGCAAACGTTCCGTGAAATTTGCGGCGGAAGAGCCCGAGAGAGAGAAAGAGAGAGAACAGGAGGAGGAGAGCGGTATGTGACGCTTATAGCTCTGGAGGAAAACGCGCGAAAAAAATTGGCTGTTTGCTTGCTTAGCGGATATTTTGGGGAGCTCTCTCTCTCTCTCTCTCTCTCTCTCTCTCTCTCTTTCTCTCTGTGGACGCTGAAAAACTGCCTCTATACGAAATTGGATTTTAAATTGGAAATGGTCGTCAATTCTCACGTATACGACATTCCGATATTTTGCTGCTATGAAATTGCGCAAAATTTTATATAAAACTTTCTATACGCTTCAGCGATATTCTAATCGGTAAAGTTATACCGCAAGTGTTCATAATCATTGCAGCTGCAATAACGAATTGTGCAATTAAATTCTCAGTGTCACATAGGTATTAAAATACGTTTTCTTCGCGTGCATTTCGTACTGGCGCGCTGGGCCGATCTCAATTGAATTCGTTTGAGAAATAGCTCCTGTCATCGCTCGCACTGCACACACATGCACACACACACACACACACAC
>UELV01104290.1:0-15061 GCA_900490015.1 Megastigmus stigmatizans
CGAAAGAACAGGTCAAAATACGCCGGATAAGATCTTTCCGAAATTTTTCAATACCTTCTTTTTAGTTGTAAAAGAGCCCTCTAAGAAGTTGTCTGAAAAATTGCTTATTAAATTTTGAGCTTTTGGGATTTTGCGAAATATGGCCATTTTGAAGAGGTTAAAAATATTCTAGAATCATGAAAAAAATTTTCCCGTAATATTTGAACATCGATTGCATTTTTTGCAGTATTTTGAAAATACAAAAGCTTAACTGGAAAATATGTTGCACTTAACTTCAGCCTGTACGGCCGTAGTCTGTATATCTGGACAGGAACCAAATGCTGGATACTTTTCAGACCTCGTATGTTCGCGATATGAGATCCTGCAATTCCTTATTTTCTAAATTACTTTTCAAACTTTTAATTTATTTTGTCGCTCTTCCTGCGCATCTAGAGTATCTCGTATACAACTGCCCATGATTTCTTCCATTATAGTTTTGTTGGTAGTTTTTCATTTTATAGTCGCATCCCTTTTATTGGTGCTGTATGATTCGTCTAAATCGTAAATCGTACCAAACTGGACTGTCAGATTACGATTTCGAGTAAAATAAAGTTAAATTTTATTATTTTTAAAATATTAAGAAAACTTAAAAATTTACTATCATTTAAAAAGTAATATTGGGTCGTCATTAATTTCTAAATATGCTATAATATAGACATTTATTCGCTTGACTAAGCTTATCAGACAAACTTGACATATAAAAAAGGTATTTATGCGGGTATTAATGGTTCTCTATTTACAATACCTGTTGAATGAAAAGGTCGAACAAAGTTCGTATTGTAATATAGATATTTGAAGTTATAGCATATGAAATTGTGGACTGTATCATTTTGAAATTTATAACTTGATTTATGCGACGCAAAAAATAAAAACGATGTAGCCGCATATTAAAAACAAGCAGCTCTCACTGGTTCAATGAAGGACTGGAAATCCTCTACGTTTACGCATTTTCATCTTGATTTATTATTTTCAATTTTATTTTTTAATTTACGGTTTTTTTACATCGTTAAAATTACGCGGGTATTTTCTTGCATTGTGTTGCTTTAACTGGCATCAAAACAACCTTCGAATAAAAATCCTTTGTATAAAAAATAATCAACTTTAATTAATAAAATAAAATTTTAAATTATATAAAGAAAGTTTATTCGTGTAACGTCCTGGAGCGATAATCGATCCACGTATTTATTATATGATCTCCATCGATATGTATTTTATAATGTATTCTGTTTTGCTTATAGAATATAAAATCACTTGGCGCAGAAGGCCATAATCATATAACGACTTATGTATTTCTTATTTTCCTAGTTGTTGAACAAATACGTATATCTTATTTTGCAAGATTAATGTGTTGCAACTCTTTGAAACCAAACGACCTACATACACATTTGCAAAAAAAAAAAAAATTACATAGTTCAAACGAAAACTGAAAATTTTTACCTCAAAGTAAGTGCTCACGAGCAAAGGTCTCCATTTTTTGCTAAATCAGCGTCGTCCTTCCATGTTGAAAAGGCAAGATTTACAGCACAGGTTTCCATCTTGTATTTTCACAAAAAACAGCACGAAAGTAAACATTTTGCTCCCCTTACTCTTTTGCTTGACAGATGAGCGTGGCATTTTTCCTTTTGCATCAATGAACATTTTCACATCCGTTTACAAGTTATTTGTCCCTCAAGTTGTCGCTGTTTACTATCGGGAAATGCTGTGCGTTTTAGCTGCCGCTGCTAGTTTGGACGGGATTTTCTCGTACCCTGAAAGAAAATCAAAATAAATAGTATCGCTAATAAGGGTTGTATAATGAAAAGTTTACATTATATAGCTAAGTTCAACAAAAATACAAATAATTGACATTCAAAACGAATATCCAGTAAATCCAATTTATCACATACAAAATTTTCGAGTATCATCTTTCCATATAAATATTGGATATTTGCAACGTTAAAAGTTAAAAATGTTTCCCCAATAAATTTTTAATTGAGTTGATTAAACTTTTCGAGCAGTACTGTCTTTTCATAACGAAAATTTCTAGAGTGCACCAAATTGAGCTTTCCCAAACTCATTTTAATCGTGATTAGATTCTCAACTGCATTAATTTGCAGATTTGCATGCAAATATTAGAAAATAATTAGATTAGTTACGCAGCCCTATAATCATAAAAGTTTTTGATTTAACGACAAGCTCTGTATCTCTGAAGAGAAAATCTTCATGTAAACAAGTTAAGCTTTCCCATGTCCGCTATACGTACACTTTAAACCTTGAACAAATGTAAGCAACAAAAATCAGATTTTGAAGACAGTAGGTATTGAATCCTAATTTGCATGAAAAAATTTTGAAAATATTTCTTTATCCTATGTCTTCTTGCTTCCGCTAATACGTAATCTTATTTATATTTTAGACTAAAAACAGAGTAGGTTTATAACAAAAAAGTAAAAACATTTACTTTTTTATATGTTTTATATTTAAACAAGGACATGAGGCCGCAATCAACAATTCAATGAAAAAATGCGAAATCGCAGACAAGTTAGTGACTTGGTGTGAATGTCAAGCAGCGCTATTTTCTCGATTGACTACACACTACACATATACGTACGTATGACGTACGACACTGTCCAACGTTCGTAACGCATGATTAATTTGCGAATGTCGAGTACGGTAATCAACTTAGTGCTATTTAATAGCAAAAAATGCCGAGTCTATTGCCGGGGCTTTGGTGAATTACTTTTCGATACGCTGATTTCGCGACCAACCCGACTAGCGACGAAAAAAAATTTCACTCCCAAATTTTGCGCCTGACGTCAAAGTGAATTTTCGGATTGAGGAGGCGGAAAAATTTGCATACCGCTCTCAATATATAGGCGATGAGCCTCTGCAGGGAGTACGAGATATTTTTACCCACGATTTTAGGCGGAATTACGTTTCGGCCGCTGACTTTTAATGAGCGACCAGTTTTGCGATTCCGTTTCGAAAGTTGCTTCGTTCGGTATTTTTAAGTAAATTAGGAGCACTGCCGTGTGAAATTTGTTGCGTTCGACTCTGCCTCTCTCTCTCACACACACTCTCTTTAATACTGTGCGATAATATTATTTAAACAGGGAATTCAGACGGTAATTTATTATTTTACACTGGTTTGCGGCGCTCGAGTACCCGGGATTAAAATTCGCATCCCTTTTCCAAACAATTTAATATGCAGTGCATATGTCGCATTAAAATCTTACGCTTACACACTTTGAAAAATTATTTTCATTCGTAATCACTTATGCTGTCTGAAAGGGTGATTTTTTTTTCAAAAACATATACTTATTAACAGGTAACTTGTTTAACAACGTACATTACGAGCCAAAGACACGAAGCTAGAACTTCAAACATACACGTTTATAACTCATATCTTAATTTTCCTTGAAAAAATATACATTATCTTTATCGCGTTATCCATGAAAATGTAAATTTACTTCGTAAAAATGACAAATATCTCGTGTCGGTATGGAAAAAAATGTTTCCAACAAATAAATGTATTCGCATAAAGTACAAAGTTTCGCTTCGAGACGAGGAAAAATCCAGCGAGGAGAGATCCTCTATTTTCTGTATTAAAAGGTCATTTGATCGTGTGTCTCGCTTGAAATTCACGAAACAGCGATAAAAAATGAGAGAGAGAGAGAGAGAGAGAGAGAGAGAGAGAGAGAAAGGAACTCAGAGCTCGAGTTTCACTGGCAAGCTTACAAACACACATGAGCCATAAAGAAAAACTTGCAGGCATATATACGATAAAAAAGGGCCGTTTATCACATCATTATACAACAAATCTACGAGAGAGACAGAGAGAGGGAGAGAGAGAGAAGCAAGATCAAATCCAATATGCAAAATTGGTGTATGCGAGAGAGAGAAAAGTCGCATTCGGTTAAAAAAGGAAGAAAGCATCCAACGCGAACAAAGCAATTCTTCCAGTGCGATAAATCAAATCGCTTTATCTGCTCGAAAACGCCGCCGGCTGAGTAAGCGGTCAAAGTTAAAGGGAAAAGACAAGGAGAGTGAGAGAGGCGAGAGAGAAAGAGAGGAAGCAACGACGCACGACGCAGTAATCGTGGGAGACTGTGAAGACGCTAAAAGTTTTACCCAAGCTTCGCAAGTATATCCCACCCCCGGCACACGTGCGTATACGTGTACCTGACTTTTCGCCTACTCTAATTTTCCCCTGTAGGTGGAGAAAAATTCTCGTTAACTTTTAACAATAGCAATTCATTTCCGTTCGTTCGATAGCGCATGGCTGTCCGTTTCAAGTTGTCGGGGAAGGAGATTTCAAACTATCTTGCGGAAAATCTGTCGAGCATTTGTGCACTAGAACAGCAGGGAATGTAAATTTAGAAAGATACGTGGTTGAATGCTGTTCAAAGTTGAGAAAAGTGGAAAACAGAGTGAAGGAGATAAGGCGCAAGCTGTTGTGTATTTATGTATGAATAGATTTAAGTACTAAGTTTTGTATTGCATTGAATTTTGGTTTACTGACGATAAATAATGACATCTTGATCGAATTTTAATAACAATGTTTTTTAATCTTATAAAGATATTAAAAAATTAGCACAAAAATGTGATATTCTACTATTTGATAGATATGTCTGAATAAGGAAATTAAGAGTATCAACGATGGTAATATTTTTACCAATAATATCCTTCATTTAGAATAAATATCCAAAAAGCCCTAATATTTGCCAAGAATCATCAAACGTTCGACGTTAGCAAACAGTGATATGTCACCTGGAGTATAAAGTCCACAGGACGGGAAGGAGAAAAAATACGGGAAGCACACGAAACTTAGCGAGTGGGTATATACAAGCGAATGGAACATCACAGTGTTTTCTCCCACGAATTGCGGGGCTTTCGTCGTTACAGAAGCCCTTGAGGAATGCCAGGAAATCGTCGCGAAATGACGATCGCCGCCGTCGCCGCCGCTAATGCTGACTCGTTCCACTGCGCGCGGCTTTTTACGGCTCCTTGTGTTTGTGTTTGCGCTCGACGCCTTTGTCTTCGTCAATGGGAGATATTTATCTACCTTGGACTTGCAGCACGATGGGGAGACTTTTTACGACAAATTGTTTGCTGCGAATTTTATGGATGGTTGCTGAAAAGCTGAACGAAAACAATTACGAGATGGATATTGTTTTTATTTTGCAAGGATGTGAGAAAAATGAGGATGTGCGAGGTGTGGATTGTTGATTTATTCTCTACTGTTTGTTTTAAAAATTTTCCACATTTCAAAAACTTCATATGCAAAATAACTGAAAAAATAATATACGTTGTACTTAAATCTTCTACTTAACTATAAATATTATTTGTTTTTCTATTGCTCAAAACTTTTAATTGGCACTTTTTACAATTAATCACGACCGTATAGTATAATTAGCAACGCAATTCTGCAATAAAATTGAAAACTTTTATAATCCTGATATCCTCACTAAAGGAATCAACAATTTTCACCAATAAATCCGATTCCGTGTTTGCCAACTATCAGTATTCGCGAAGCCGATACCGATCATCGAATGCGGGCGATTGCGTGCGCTATGGTAAAAAGAAACGGTTGCACTATATCTCGTATTATAGATGAAGTAGCGTGAGAGCGAGAGAGAAAGCGAGAGAGAGAGAGAGAGAGAAGGAGAGAAACGTACACGAGCTCTTATCTACCCAACAGCGAGCGAGATTTTAAGTTGGGGCGGAGGTGCACACCGAGAGAACGCGACGTTTTAATTATTCGCAGAGTGCGAGCTCGCGTATCTTCCCTCTGGCTCAAATTGTGGTTTGCGCTACGCTACTAGTTCTTATTTTTCTTACTCTGCGTGTAGTGCATTATTTGCTTTCAGATACCTACCTCGTGCAATTTTGTCAGATTTGCGTTAGAGTATGGATGAAGGATTAAAATATATCTGTATTTTCTACATTTTTTCCTTTATACGAACTCTCTTGGCATTGTATAAAATTGATTTATTTTGATGCTTTTAAATTTTATGGGGGTACACAGGCTGCCGACGATTAATGCAATTTTTATAAAAATTCGGATGATGATGAAAATTGCTTTATAATAAAAATGTGATTGCGAAAATATGTCAGAGTGTCAAATGCTGTATACAGCGTACCGTCATCAGTACACTTTTGCATCGATATGTTTTTCACTTCATGTTTTATAAATAAATCAACAAATATGAAATATCGCCATTATAGACAAATCAAACAGTAGATTATTAAATTGGTCTACATTATTTTATTAGTTTGGACAATAAAGAAAGGTTATAAAATCGACTTAATATTCTTCTCCACCTTTCTTTCAAAAATCTCTGCAGTAACGTGAATAATCGCTGGTACAAGTACGAGAAAACGAACTTCTTAACAGTTGTAACAGTACGAAAATTCTTTTTCCTTTCAAACATACGTCCGCCTTTGACGTCACACAATTAGAACGTTTACGAAAGAACAGCAATTTATTAAAGCATTACCATTATCCGGAGCAATTAAACGCGGTGTGATGTATGATTAAACGGTGGGAGGGGGAGTAAAAAAAAACCCAACTCGTCATATTTACGAGTACCCTCGTTTCGTCTTCTGAAAGGTTAAATTATTATATAAGTGGCCTTACAAACTTTAAGAGGACTTTAACGTCTTGAATTCCCAGCGCACTTTCCACTGGAAAGGAACCGTGGAGGGCTGATAATAAGGAAAGAAGACTGGGCGAGCAAGCGAGACGATAAAAGTAAGAATAGAGAAAGTTAAACAAAGGAAAGTCATCGCCAAGTTTGCGAATTTTTTTTAAATGGATGATTAATCTCTTCGGAATTTTCTTGTTTAAGTATGAAAAACGTGACTGACAGCCATTACTCCGAAATAAAGGAGTGATGAAGAAGCTGAAGATCTGAAATAAGGACTTTTGCTGCTCGTAAATATGGACTTGTAAAAAAAATAACAAAGTGTGCACTTATATACTTGCTTATACTTTATTAATTTGTTCTAAACAAAAGAGATTTGTACAAACGAGATTCATTGCTGTGAACACCAATTTTTGTATTTACATTATACATTGTTACGAAATCTTCGAGTTATTTAAAATTGATGCTCGAAATCTAAGAGCGCTTTGAGTAAATGCAACAAGCATTTTTATATCGATAATTGAATTTGAAGAAATCAGATTCATAAAGTAGTTATACAGTAGACTTTAAGAGTCTCTTCAAATGAGCCGCGGTTATCTACAGTGAACATTGTGTTTCTCAGGTTCCAGCAAAAGCTGGACATTCCTGTGAAAAATTATACTACTCGCTGCGCATTTATAACATATTTCGCAATGTTATTAGCTTGGAATTTGTGCTATTATTAATATTATATTCAAATTTATTTTTGCAATTAAATAAGATTTATCTACTGTATGTGAAGCTGTTTTATAGTAAATTTGTAAACTTTTTGATTTATCAAGCCTTTGCCAATCTGAGAGGATAATATTTTATCTATATTTTACTAAAATCGTTTTCTTCTTTTCAATTATGCATGCTAGATTCAACATATTAATTTTATCGGACAATTGGAAGTTTTTTAGGATTGAGTTTAATTGCATTATCCAATTGTATTTGCTACACGCATCTTTTTTGAGTGAGCTTTCTATTATCTTTTTAAGGCACATTTTTGGTAGTCTATCGTCCACCATTTTATAATTTTTTTATGCCAAGTGAATGCTCTGTTTAATAATTTCCATGAAAGGGGTAATTCTTTCCGTTTAATTGGGGCATGACTTTGGAAAGTTTAGGAGTTTTTTGTAGTGTGCTGATTGAAATCAATCTACTTCTTGTAAGTAACGTAATCCCCACGTTTGTATTGAGTAAAACAAAACGCTAGTTGTTAGTGCTTTAAACAGAGTTACGTTAGACTGCCATGTATTTGATTTAATTGAAAGAACGTTTCCCTTTTTAATCGATTGCAGTTGAATAAAAGCGTAAGTTAGAACAAATGTAATTCAAATGTTTTCGAAAACGAGTTTTACCGTTTCATCTATGTGACAGTTTTGCTTTGCAGTTGCAAGAGCAGGAAAGCTGCTAATGGTCTTCCTATGATTGCATTTCATAGCAAATAGAATCTCATCCAATTACGGGGAGTTCTACCTTCGCACGTGCCGCGAAGACGGAAAATGAGAGAAAATCATTTTGTACCTTCTTTATAGATCTCACGTACGCGAGCGCGTGAAAAAAAAATGATTTCTATTTGTGAATTGAATTTATTGTCGACATTTTAGCGTGATTAATCGCTTTAGCCACTTTTGAAATTCGTTACACTATTTATTTCGTTAACGGTATTTAAAACCGAAAACCCTTTAATTCTGTACAGAATATACCGCTGTTGCATTATTTCAAGGTGGTACTATTTACTTGGCCTTAGAGCAGCAGACCAGAAATTTCTTTCCTCGCCAAACATCTTCCTACCATAGCAACAGAAATTGCAAGCTTTAGATGCCGGGAGCGCAACATGTACACTCTCGTGCGAACTAGCGCATGCATTCACACGGGGTATAGCCGAGCTATTTACCAAGCTTCCTTCCAACTCCTGCGCTCAGCCGTTCTGTGGTCGTCTTATTCATGATTGCGCTCACATGCCCCTTTCGTCCACTGCACGCTATACGTTCACGAATATTCGCGCACAGCTTCATTTTACACATTATGTATACTTACGTAACTAAGCTATTCACGTCATTTACCAACAATCATTCAGGCGTTGTCCTATTCATCTATCGTGGTTGTCGGTGTGCCTAGTGACGCGATCTTCTACGGTTCACTGTTTTGTTACCTTTTCAGGTGGCTACGGTGTCTCGTTTATTATCTCCTGACTACTATCATCTCAACGACATTTTCGGAACTAGCACACGCATTACCACGTTTCAAATCGCTGCACGTACCTCCTGGCATCCTAACGATTTGGAAACGTAAGCTTATTGTTAGCAATAAATAAACTCTATTGAGTCATATAATACTTTCAACTCATCATTGTATATTCCGATTCAGAAAAATTATAGCCGCTGCAATATTTTACTATAGAATAACGGGAATAATAGTAAAAAATAGTGATCAAATATGCAGTATAAACACGTCCAGCAAGTTTCGCGTCAAATTTGTAATTCCTATAAGAGAAAGAAGATTGAATAAGGTTCACGAAGAAAAAGTGCGAGTAAAACAAGACGAGTAAAAAAGGGCGAGTTGTAAAAAACTTTTTTCAAATCAGCAGATTGGGAATATTAACTCTAACGACAGTCGGGAAAACCTTCGCCACAAGTTTTTTTTTTTTGCAAAGTAAGAACCTGCTAAATTAACATAATACGAAAGAACTTAATCTCAAGCAGACGCAACCCTAGCAATTTGTCTGAAGTTTTTTTTTTCTTAAAGGGAGTGCAATGGATATAATTTTGTACCAACGCGGTTTGCTCAATATAAGCAAGAAATCAGTGTTACTACTTGGTAAAGAAGTAGCATTCAGCTCATGATGTAATTAAGCTATAGTTTCTGTCTTTACAAATTTACAAATAGCCTTCAGATATTACAGAGTTTGTTAGGAATTTGTAAGGAGAAGTTTAATTAAGAAACTTCAGAATATGAAGTGGGTGTCCAATATTTTATTTACTTGCAAGCAGAAATATTTTCAGTTAATTTAGAGTGAGTGCTAATTTAACAAAGCTAAAAGTGTAAAATGAAGTTTATTCGAAATATTCTCAGAACCGATAAACATAATACTATATTAATATAAGATATTTCACTCTAATCGTATACAAATCAATAACAGTAAACAAACGATTCTTAAATAAAAACAAGCGAAAGCATAAACGATCTCTCGATTAAAAAAAAGGACCGAGAGACAAGAAGAAAGAAAAATGCTGCTTGTTCCCCAGGCACCGGGATACCAACGACGTTAATGCTAACGACACCCGTACCTCCTTCCACTCGCAGTTCGTATAATCGCGGCGTCGTGCGCAACTACATGACGCGATGCAATAAATCTTACCGCGGGATAATAATTTTCCTTCTGCTCGGGCGCACGTCGACACCTGACCGGTGATGGCTTTTAACGGATTAATGCAGAGCAGCGAGGCTAATGGTGCCCAACGACACTTTTTTTCTTCTTCTGTCCCTCCTCCTCCTCCTCCTCAGTCGCGCGATTCCTCGTGTGTACGTACGCATAAGAGCAGAAAGACTCCCGAAAACTTCCGGTTTAACTATATTAGCATCGACGGATAAAGACAAGCGTGAGCTTTCGTCTTTCTTCGGGATTACGAGATTAATTTTACGATCCCGAGACTTCGGTTTGATACTCTCGTGCAGAGAAAGTTGTCAGGTGAGTGAAGACGCTGTCCTTGGGCGGTAGGGTGTAAAAGACTGAGTGATACTACCGAAAAGTGCGGAAATCTCTGATTGGATAAGGAAGTAAAAGTGAAAGAGCTTAATTCTCTGACTTTGTTTTGTCTTGATAATTGAATTTCGGGTTGGGCCGTATGAAAACTTTGCATTTATGCATTGTGGTTGTTGGAAAATATGGTGCTCGAATAAACTGTCGAAATCTCATTAAAAGATTGGTTTATATTTTTAAACAAAAATTTCAGCAATTATGCATTGCACGCGAAAGGGGGATTTAAATGGCGATCATAAAAAATAATGCAGCAGAAACGAAGTTAAACTGGTAACACCACAAAATCTGCATAAAAAATCAATTGCAGCAAGTTAATCTTTTTATTCCGAAAAAATGTCGCATAAAATGCGATCCCGAAAAGCATATTGACGGGGCAATTTAAAATTAATTTGAATCTTTACACGTTTCATTTCGCGAATCTATGCAACAATAAAGAGAGGGAACGTGAGTGAGAGGGGGGGGGGCAGTAGAAATATGGAAAGTCGCGTAAAAAGCGGCAATGACCCACACACGTTACTTGGCCCGAACATTTCCTATTATTGATATCCGGTGTGGATCACCAGCTCCGGTCGCCGATGTCGTTGCGTATACACATTGGTTGCAGAGGCCAGCCTCGTATTTTCGATCTGTTTCCAATCTCGGTTAGCGGCAGCTCGAATCCATTATGCCAACTGACGCGTTCAACAACCATTTAAATGCAAAATTTTGCGAGGCCCGCGTTTCGATTAATTACGCTCGCGGCCTATAAACAAGTGGGGATAAAACTTTATTTCCTCCTGAAACGTGGAAAGAATAAAATTTCAACGGGTTGTTTGTCCGCGACACGATGGCCGCTTTAAACTATTCATATATGTATGTATATATATACATCGTCGCGCGCGATTAGAAAAGCAATTAAGCTTTCATTTTGTCGACTGCACCGAAATAACTGCCTTTTATTAAATTAGGGGTAACTTTATGATTAAACGAGCAATGAAGCAGGTAAACGGACTAGTCGCGTGATTTATTTTTAATTGAGCGTACTTTCGAATTGTTAACTCACTTTAAACCGCTGTTAGTCTGTTGGCATTACTTTTATTTCGACTGTTTTATAAACTCGTAATTTATGCTGTGCGAAAAAGGGATTTGTTATTGTGTTAAAAGACACTTTTGAAATACTTTATTTGTAATGAAAAAGCATTTCTATGTTTAGCTTTATTTATTTTATATTATAGAAAAAGAATTATATGTTTTTGCCAAGTATATTAAATGAAAAGTTGAGTAATTTATTTAGACAGTTATTTACACGAATAAACAAAAATAAGATTTAGAAAAATAAATTTATTCCAGAACTTGCAGAGAATTGGAGACTTGTTCAAAGAGCACGAATGAATTAAATGTCCAAACACGAGCTATTCGCACTCTCAAGGAGGGGCGGGATGCACCGCAGAGCGATTAATCTTTACTATACCTTGCTCCAGAACAGTAAAGTTCGTGCACGAAATGATTCACAACACACACACACACACACACACACACACACACACACACACATACACACACACCGCATATTGAGCCGCCCACGTCGCCGCTTTACATAATCAATTCAATTTGGTTTTATGACCCGTAGCACTTCAAGTCCGACGATCGAGTTTATATGTCGCGTACTCGTCTAACTTTTAAGGTTCGAACGAATGGATTTTTATCAAATGCGCTTAATTGACATTTTAGCTCGCGTGATCCCAAGAACAGAAGTGCATTTTTTATCGTTCCTTTGATTGTCATTTGATACTCATTTTTATTGCTGATCGATGAGAGCTCTATCATAATGCCTAAATTTCAAGTGTGTTTACTATAAAAAATTAAAAATTTCGCGGAATCCGCAACTGTATTCAACTCTATTTACTCTAGTAAGTTGACTCCCTTACGATTTTTCCATGACTTTATACACACCAAAAATAGATGAAAATTCTAAATATAGATTCACTTATTAAGAAGAGAAAATTTACATCTTCTCATAGTCGAATAATAGAAGTAGTTATTTGATGTCCAACTCTGCAATATGAATACATGCAGAATGCATCGAGGAGAAGAAACTTTGATATTCAATAATATGTAAATATATGAAAGTACCGAAGTGACTCGCGTAAAAATTCGCAAAGAATCTTGGCAGGTAAAGTTATCCGAGTCCGAAATTTGCAATTGAAAGCGCCGAGAGACAGTGTACACAGTCTCTGAACTCAGCCTGACGTTAAATGTCACGACTCGACAAAAAAGAAGCGTCACTGTCCGCTACACGAGATATCTGGGATTACATATCTCGTGGCAATCGACCAGAAGCCATTCGTTTCCTCTGATCGAATCGAAAGAAGCGGGCGCGAGTCGTGATCGTATATACACGAGGCGCGTGTCGCGAAATCGATGTATATGTATAAGGTACGTGTTGCGGATCCATTTTGTCCGAGGGATATTCGCGCCAGTCACGGACGTCTCTTCTGTGTCAAATTTATACCCGCAACTTTATGGGTACTGCAACGTTTCGGATTGTAAGTGACACTGCACACTCCAGCCCATTTTTCTGTATAGACGCATCAGAAACTGAATACTTCTAATCTAAATTCGACATGTAGTACTTATCGTGGCCGAAGTATGGCATTGTAAATTCTTTAAATTTCAGTCACTCCAATCCTGCACTATAAAAGCCTTCATGAAATTCACATGAGCTCCAGATCGGGAATAAAATACGCCCCGGCGATCCTTCTATTTCTTCGAAACAAAGCATCGACCCGTCACTCGGAAACTAGACTACCCTACCTAATCGATCATCTAGCTAAAGCAGCCATTTAGCACTGATGAAAAAATCATCAGTTTCCTTGCTAGTATATAAACGCGAGGCGGTTGGCAAACATTTCCTCCTGCAGAACCTATAGCGCAAAGCTCGGGCGTCTCGTCTAAACTTGAACTAACCTCTTAAGGATCAATCCGGCTACATTTTCACGTCGCTAGACAGCCGACGACTCTCTCTCTCTCTCTCTCTCTCTCTCTTCCTCTTACATGCACGCCGTCCTCCCATGTATTCCCCATCGTGTGCTAGGCGTCGTCGTCGAGCAAGTTTCTCGCGGGCCGCACGCGAGCCAAAAGCGAGCCTCCGTTCGTCGGCATAAATCCACTTATGCGTCAAGCTCTCTCTCTCTTTCCTCTCGCGGGAAAGAAACAAAGAACGCACACATACGTACGTGTTGGCGTAGGTGAAACCCTCGACGCCTAACTTTCTTCTCTTTCTATCCCTTTCTCTTTCCTATATACACCTGTATGCTGTTACTTTTCGAGTCGACGAGAGCCATTCGCCATCGAAAAGCTTTTCTCGTGCATATACTTATATATCCTGGAGACTTTGGTTAGAGGGTAGATATAACGCGCGGGAGAGTTGCGTAGAAGTCTTTGCGACTGCGTGCGCTAAAAGAACATTGACGAATTTCTGTTTGCGGATAGGCGAGACAATATAGTGTGTCGCGTGGAGCAAAACTGGAATATGGATCAGTATACTTCTTTGGTGAACTTTAGATTATTGGCGAATATGACGTGAAAACCGAGGCTAATCAATAGCGGATCATTTGAAATGTTTATTAACTGATGTATCCAATGAAACAGAAAGTGAAGTATTGAAAGTATTACCGTATTGAAAAAAAAAAGTAACAATTGATTCGTATACGTAGGCACCAATCCTAATCTGTATATGACAATTACGTCTTGAAATTACAGTTCTAACATTTTTGTCTTTAATAATATCGTAATGTACGATTAATTCACCCATTAAGTCATATACTAGCATTTGTTGGGAAGAAAGTGAGTGTGCACTTTAAATCATGCATGAAAGCGGAGAAGGAAATCAAAGTTATGGTACACATCGCGTGCATGCTAACGAAGAAGTAAAGTACACTTATCTTTGAAAAAGTAGTTATACTTTTATGTCAGTCGTAGCGTGTGTTGCAATACAAATATATTAATGTCATTAGCACGTTTTTCTGGACCGTAAAATAAATGGCTGTTTTAAAATTAGTTGGATGTAATTCAACTGTTTAAATATTAAAAGTTTCAAAAATAAACGTATAAAAATAGAATCACATATACAGGTATTGATAATTTAATTTTTATTTTTTACCTACATTTGTTTGAACTTTGTGCATACAGTGATTTATATCACTGTAACAAGGATTTACATACTATTTTAGATGCAGTAACATTCAACAAGTCAATTAAACGGTTAATTCCCATGCGTTTTCCAAAATTTCGCTATAACATATGATTTGCAATGTATATATAAAAAGTTTATAGACTTCAAAAGACTATATCGAGTTAGTGACAAAACGTTTTAAGATTAGTATAGCAGCGTGCATACCGTTTATTTCTAAGCGAATAAGGGGATGCCATATGCAAAAAAAATTTCCTACTGTATCGACAACCCAAATCTGAGCCGTGCGGTACTTGAAACACGTATAATAAAAAATCTAGACACTTCTACCCAAAAACCGGAGAAGACGGAGAATTCTACAGCTTCAAAGAATATTTTGCGACAAAAAAAATTAATATTATTGGTCAAACGAAGCCTACATTCGAAAACTCGGACTCGAAA
>UELV01104291.1:0-12115 GCA_900490015.1 Megastigmus stigmatizans
AGGGTACATCTATGAAAATATACGGTAAAGTAAAAATTCAAGAAAAACTTTTTTTTCATTTATGTTTATATGTACATCTTTGAATTAAATATTCCATAATTTAATTTAAACATATTTTATAATAAAATTAATTGATATAGATAGATAAATGAATGATACATCTTATTGGATTAAATAAATGTTCTGTTAACATAATTATTTTTCCGTCTTCCATTCTACAACGATTCTTTGTTAATTTGACAATATTAGAGTTTGCGCTATTTCAACTATGAAAAATTGTTAAATCAATTGAATTTTTTTCTCTGTGTACAAAATCAACCAAAACAGAATAATGATTACGTTTTCCAACAGTTTTATCGACCAATAATGAATCGAATTAAATTGACTACAATGAAACTGAACTTATACATTCTTGTATATTATCATACATAAATTTTATTTTATTGCCAACTTTACCTATATCTATAGTTTCAATTTTAAATTTGGTTTTAGTATTAAGTGAAATGACAAATTGAAAGCACTTGTTTTTTTTTTTGTAAAATCTTTATATGGTAAAAAACCCAGAGAATGAACACTTAAGAACATTACGTACTAGTGAATGGACAGCACTAGTGCCTGATGGACGATTTCCTTGGTTGTGATTGGTCGAACGCGTCTAGACACTAGTGCTGTTCATTCATTAGTCGGTCCAATCACTGGGTCATTTACCTTACTAATGGAATGAACATATATTTAACCTTTTATCAAGAAACTTACATGACATTCATTTACTTGAAAATTTAATAAAGTAGGATATTTATACGTATGAAATTATGCAATGTAATTTATGCGTATCATGTATATTTAACTTTATTATGCTGACATTAAACGCAGTTTTTATTTTAAGTTATATTTATTATTTTTTTTATTTTAAATTAGTGATTTCTTATATCAAATAAAGTATTTTTTGATAATAAAAAATGCATTCTCGAATTTAATAGAAAACTTCTTATTGTATGTAATGAATATTTTTAACATCCTATAGCAGCCCGAGGTGTTGTGTCACGCCCAAATGAATTTTCAAAATATTTAAAAATAAATCATGCAGAGACTTTTTGAGCCTTAAGAAATAACACCTATAATTGTTTCAAATTGATATAAAGCATTGATGAAATATTATAGTAGCAAGAATAAGCTTGGGTGTGGTACACATCCCCTGATGCAAGTACCTACGTAATTATTTTGAGGTACTGTTTCATTCTAATGCTTTGGTGTGTGCGTACACTTTTGAAGGTTGCAAGAATGTTAAGTGATTTTGTGAATTGAACGATTGAAAAAATCTTTCTATGAACATTATTTATTAAAAAAACACTAGGAATTTCAATGTGAATATGATTACACTACACTGAGAGAAAAATAAAATTGTGGTAACTGTGTACGGTCACGCTAACCACGGAGTAGTCTCCCGACTACACACTACCGAATATTCGGGTACAGGATACCGGACTCTCAGGTTGCCTATAATCTTTTGCTATTCTAAAGGAGAATTAACTTTTGATTATCCACCGATAAACATACTTTTCAAAACTGTATATTTTGAGGTTAGAATTACTTTTTCGCTTTTATCGCATCTTTTCATAAATGACATAAACCCTTAAATCTTACAACTGAAAACCTCCGAGTAAATTTTTCAGCTAGAAATCTCTTAAATTACATTAAGCACTGAATTTGATTATTAATTTTGTAATAAAAATTATTCTGCAATGTAAAATTGAATAACTATTATCCGTATTGTGATCGGAGACATCGAAACCACCGAGTAAAGTTTTCGGCTAGAAAACTGATTAAATATTGCATGAAACATGGAATTTGTTTATTAATCTTAAGGTAAAAGACCCAGTGGATGAACACTTAAAAACACGTACTAGAGTGATTATAGACACCCCCAGTGTCTGGACGATTTCCTTGGCTGTGATTTGTCAAACGCATCCATGCATTCACTATAGTCGTGTCTAGTCACTGGGTCATTTTACGATAACAATAATTTTGCAATGCAAAGCTGAATAGTACTTTTCGACACAGTGTCGAACAATATTTTATACTGCGAGAGCCTAAAAGCATGTCAAATTTGCGATTTTTAGGTTAGAGTGATATAATAATTACTATCAGCATTATAATCAGAGTTTTATATATGTATATATATATTGCTTTCATAATTTATCGGAAATGTTAAAATTTTAAAATATTGCAATATAAGATAATCAGAATTACTAAAATATTTAAAAATATTGAAAATAATGGAATTCTGTTATTTATTCTGTTTAAAGTAATGTTTTATTTTGTTAGTTAGCATTATTATTTTTTTAGAATCCAAAACAGTCTAAGCTTTTATACCCGTTCCAGTTGATGCTTCGTAAAAAATGATTTATCGTGACAAAAATTAGACATTTTATTCTATTATTTAATTTAAAATGTAATTCAACAAACAGAGTTAACTACGTGTAGCTGCGTGAAAGTCAGTACATATACACTGTTTTTCAGTGAAGTTCAAATCACTGTTTTAAATACACTGTACACGTTTCACGCAGTTATACACTTAACACAGTTTTAAATTTGGAGAGTAGGTTTTCTACTAATCCGACCACGAGAGGGCGGAAATTTCTCCACTTTTAATAGAAATAGGTATCGGTCCAAAGGTAGTTCAAGTATATTTCAGTCGGTGGATCTATCAAACTAATTATTTTTACGACAGGCGGCAATTTGTTTCAAGCGCGTGTATAGATACGAACGTACACTTTCTTTCTCTTTTATAAAGGAAAATAGAGAGAAAGAGAGAGAAGCAACGCGAGAAAATTGAAAAGGTACGCGAGACTGTATACGTATACATATACTTATATATATGCGATATGTATATACATATAAAGCGCAGGCGGAGAGGTGGAACACGATATAGGCGGAGTTCCAGATGCGCGCGCAAACGCAGAGAAGTGGGGCGAGGGGAGAGGCATCGTAGACCCGCCCATCGATTCCGATTCGCCGCTCGCCGCGACGGGGAATTCGATTATTAAAGGGGAGGTGGTGGTCGAAGTGGGGTTTCTGAGGGAAAGGGAACCTCGGCAAGAACGCTTTCTGCGAAATTTATCAATTTTTTTTTACTTTTCTTGATTTTTCTTTTTTTTTTAATATCGGGACAGATGTCAACACCTCGCCGTATACCGAACTAAAAATATGACGCGATTGATGATTGAATGAAAAAATTCTGGCTTGAATTTGGACGAATACTTTTGAAGAAGATATCGAGAGGTAAATTTTATTTGAACCTTATGAAAGAGATTCCAGTGATGAAGAGAGAAATTCTTTTATGGTGAAAGTATGCTCATTCAATCACAAATTTGTAGATGTCCTTTAGAAATCCTTTCTTTGCGTTAGTACTTTTATTAACCTGCTACTTGATTTTATTATTAAAATGAGGAACTAAATATACATATAAAGGGATTATTAGTACGTAGTAAACGTTTTTTAAAACTAAATAATTACTATTACCAAAAATTAATAAAATAAAACCATAAATATTATAATTTCATGCTACATTTTTAAAATATTACTCCCTCGTTGACTATATATTCTAAGGAGTTTGCCAAAAATATTCATGGAGCATGGCGTATAATCAGTTATATCCAAGCAATGTTTTACTACGATATCGCATTTCAATAAACTTAATATATCTGTCCTTTTTCAAAAGACTATTGTTTGTAAGTACGTAAATACAAATACGTTGATGGCCACAAAGAGAGAATTCCTTTGATAAATAGCAGTAGTGAATGGAAGGACAAGAGATAACTTTTATATAAGAGAAAAAAGATTCGCGCATATAAATAAGTCGATGACTTTTATCTCGGGAATTCGTGCTACTTATATTTTTCTTTTGCCTCTGAAATACCTAATTGAATTGTGTCAATAATATTTTCGAATTACATTCACATAAAAACCTTAAATACTTTGTTTTTCTATATTATTGAATAGAGCATCTATAATTTACACATTTATGGCCGTAAATATTGTTATTCGTGTTAAAATAAATTCATATTTTCACATTTTAATATTATTATTATATATTACAAATATGCTGCATAAACTATTAATCTGCACATACACAAAGAGTCCGTATTCTTTCTACATTATTCCATTAGTAAAAGCTATAGTATTAGTAAAAGCTAACCTATAATAGATGAAAAAGGGGCGATAAGGGAGTCGGTAGAAAAAATAAAAGAACGAGAATGCAATTGGTATAAAATGCGAGATAAAGGTGATGGTTATACATGTGTACAACGTCGTCCAATAAATGTAATTAATGTAGACAATTCAAGACCATAAATATGGATGAACAGGAAAAAAGGCACAATTGATGTATCGAGCGATTAAAGGTCGAACCTTTCGCCATTTTTTACTTGTGCTATCTTGTAACCAAATCATCTTCTGCCAATGTAAATGAAATATATACGAGTTTAACTTATAAATTGCTGCTCAAATTTCTAGTCTTAATTTATTAGTTATAACGATAATCTGTGCTATAGAAAATGCATTAATTATTTATGAAGCATAAAATTTTTTAGTCTGTAAACTATACTGTTATGTTCACTTGATTATATATAATTTTAAAAATTGTCATTTGATGTAGAAAAAGTATAATATGAATACTTAATTATTTCTCGGATAATTCGTTTTATAGATCCATAGGATTAGATCAAAACATTTAATGGTATTGCGTATATTTGCTTATGCTATAGTTTATCTCTCAGCTCAATAATTCTATTTAATTTCTTGCACTTACACTGTTCAAAATAGTACATCATTGATTATGTACATATATTAATTGTACAGCTAGGACGTGTTAATGCAATAGCACCTAAAAGGCAATAACGTAATAGTGCATATTCACACCAAATTAACATAAAGAATTAATTTCTGCCAATTTTTAGATTAAGATTTTTCTATTGAACTTACATAAAAATTTTATATTTTCTTATCACATTATTGAGTGATCCTATTCAATTTTAAAAGCAATTTATAGTTTTTATTTTTTAAATTAATGTAATCATAAGTATATGATAAAATATAAATTTGATTTTAAAGAAATTTTCATAATACCTTCTAGTATATTGAATGCACTTTCGCCGAATACGCGCAAAAAAGACTCCGCGCTCTTTAAAGACTCAAACACGACTAACAAGCTCTTTAAGTTTTATAGACAGTTCGGCCGAGAAATGTATAAAGGAATTCAAAATGCGTATAGGCTTAAGCAAGCATAAACAAATGTACAGTCGCAGTGCCACCGTGTATAAAATCGAAACAGTTATTTCATTGTAGATACTACACTACGCACTGCGGTGTATAACATATCGTGCATTCTCTCCTCTATATAAAATAATTTTATTTCTATTTAAAAAAAAAAAAAAAATTATCGGTTTGAAAATGAAAAATTTGTTTGTTTGAAACATAAGTGCCCAATTTTTTATTTCAAGCATACTTTTAATCTAAACTAATAAACCTCACTTAGCAGGTATATTATTTTATACTAATATAGAAGCAGAAAACATGTAATTTTAAAGAAGAAACCCGTCTGGTTGAAACAAACAGATTTAGTTTTACGGTAAATATAGATGTCGCGCAAGTGGAATTTCCTATTTGACTCTAGTACCCATTTTTCTCAGTGTAGGGTTCGGTTTTGGAGTAGATCAACATTTTGGAAAGTGAATCTTTACTATATGTTAGAAAGGCTGTTCTTTACAGTCTTTTATTTTCACTTGAGAGAATTTTTTTACTAAGTATAGTGAAGTATTTTTTAAAAAACTGTTGATAAGCATAAGAAATATCAATGAGAAGAACTAAATTAAATGTGTAATAATGAAAAGTATAAAAAAAAAGATTGTAAAATCGAAAAAAAAGTTTGGTTTACACCAATCGTTCATTTATACACAATCGTGAATAATTCTATGGAAGCTGACCAATTAAAAGGAAATCAACAAAAACGACCAACAACAACTCGCGCGTAAGAAACAAAACGATATGAGACAGCGAATGAGGGGAGAGAAAAAGAGAGTGAAAGAGGAAAACGCAGGGGCGGCACGCTCCATGCATAAGTTCCTCTCTTTCGTATAAATACCGCGCGGTACGTATGTATACGGGATCTTCCATGACAAAATCTTAGGCTACAGGTTTTTCAAGTCTTTATTACTATTTTGTAAGTGCCGAGTGAATATTTCGGCTTAATGACAGAGATAGTAACAAAATGTTGAAAATTTAAGATCTTTTTTAGTAGCTCTTTTTTATACGCAGTTTGATTATTTTCAAAAATCATACCAACCTTAAATTAAAAATTTATAATTATTCTAATAACAGAAGCTGGTAATAATAATTGATAAAAAACCATCCCACAAATCCACGTTTATCTGAGAAATTTTAAGCATTTGCAAGAATCAGATATGTTCGATTTTTTTTACTTTTTTTTTCCCTAGAAAGTGATGGTTTTCAAGAAAATCATTCAATCCTCAGGAAAAGTCAAAGAAAAACGCAGTGTCATTATATGTAACAATATGCTCTGCAGCTTGATCGATTAAAAATCTTCAGTCGGCGATTTGAAACGTAAGAACCCATATATATATTGTATATACATATAGAGAGCGAGTGAGAGAGAGAGAGAGAGAGAGAGAGAGAGAGAGAGAGAGAGAGAGAGAGAGAGAGAGAGAGAGAGAGAGCGAGAGAGAACGCAAGAGCTTGTAAAGTCCCAGAGGTAGTCGGCTCTTTCTTGTTGGCGCGCGTGTGTGTGTGTGCGTGTGTTCCAGGTCCTGGCCTCTCCAACAAGAGTCGGCATGAGCTTCGAGCCGATAAGGAACGGGCACCAAAGTTGGAAGGTGCCTTGTACGGAGCGTCTGTATAAGTACGAACTTTCGATCCCCCGGCCGCTTTGTCTTCGTGCCGCGTGAGAGCACTTGCCTTTTATAATGCATCTCTTATACATATATATACCCGGCTGGAGCGTCTGCGCGGCTATATAGAAGCTCGCGCGCGAGGAATACTGCTGTGCATGCCGCAGCGATTGGAAATCCTTATCTCGCGCTGCTGCAGCAGATGCGAATTAGAAGCTTGCGGTAAGCGCGCGCGCATTGATAATGAGAAGGGCCTGCCTCTCGTGCTGATCGCGAATACCTTTATGCTTTACAGTTAACTTGCTTTGTTTTATAATCAAGGTTTTTATTTATGCTTACGGATTGTTTATTCATTATTTTCTGAGTGTTTATTGAAATGTCGATGGTATGGGGTATATTGTATGAGTGGATTACGATTGACGATTGAGTTTGCGGATAAAAAGAATCAATTATTATTTATGTTAAATAATTTTTGCTATTGCCTTGTGCTTAAAAGTTTCTTTAGTCTGATACACACGGGTCACACGTCAGGTACTGTAAGTTGAATGTTTTCTGTGTTCTTTGGAAATTTGCGCTTAAAGACGAGTTTAACTTGCCCTAACTGGACTATTATCATATGTATGAGGACAAATCAACTCCTCTATATAAATCTTCATTGATTTTCAAAAACTTTTTTAAGTTAAAAGTAAGTTTAATATCCTACGGAATGAATTGAGCTCAACTTCAAAAAGTTTGATATTTTATTTTTATACGAACTTTTTACTCAATTTTGTTATTATAAAGTTTGATATTTTTATTTTTATTTATCTTTTTTATTCAATTTTTTTGTTTTACCTATTTCTGTTTTTATTATTTAGATCTAATCTTTTTATCTTTGAGTTTTCTTAAAATGTGTCCAACTTTGTTTGTAGGGTATCAAAATATCTTTAATTTAAAAAAGAGTATCTACGTGAATCCATCAAGATTTGGCTTTGGAACCATTTGGTAAAGTCATTTTGGATCAATATACTCGGTTATACGTATCTAAAAATTAAATTGATATAATTTAATTTAGTAAGTTTCAAATTCTAATGAAAGTACTGTTATTTAAAAGGAAAATTAGCGTCTCAAAAAAATTTGATATCAACGTAAATTGTTATCAACAAATTTAACATAATTTTTTACATAACAAAAATTCTGACTTCATATATGATATTGAATAAGCAGGATTTAAATGAGAAAAAAAATGTTCATCAGCCCTCTTCGAAGAATCTCAACCAAAAAATGCAAAGAAAAATCATGCATAGTTTATGTTTATGGGTTTTATTAAGAACTTAGCACCCGAAGAAGCTGACAGATTATTTTAACTTCACATTCATCTAACCGAGCAAGAACAGAAACTCATCTTAGTCAACAACTACCGTACACATGCTTGCAATGTATATGTACGCACTTGTCTAGCTGCGACTTACAAATACATTATTCCATTCTTCGTAGATAATGTATGCTTCAAACCGCTGCTACATAGAAATAATTGAAAATTGTATGTATTTTGAAATGAATTGAATAAAAAATGAATTTTTAGCTCAAGTATAGATACTTATAAAATTATTATTGATATTACAAAATTGTAATCTGTCTACATAGAAATATATTTCTTGCTAAAGCGAAAGTTTACAATCCACTAGAAATTGCACAGGACGATTTATTATATTGAGAACTATGGCGCTCAAGAATTCATTTTTATCATAAATACAAAAAGATATCGTCGAAACAAAAAAAAAAAAAAAAAACACGTTTATAGCTCCGGCCTCCCGTTAAGTAAATTCAATATAAAGGTATTAATTGTATATTTGTTTCGCAAATCAAGATTATATTGAAAACTTTGTAATTTATATGTGAATTGAGCGAAAAAAGAGTATGGTCATGTACTAGGACATATCATTTTGGTTACCGAGACATAAATACACCTTACGCATAAACGTTTTCATTAATTTCTAGTGTTTTATACCGAAAATTTACTTTTTATAAATAGTTGTCATAAAAAAAATTAAATTCCTCATCTGTAGAATATAAAAGTTTAAAGTTGAAGTTATTTTTAATAATGACATATCAAGTAATGTCTTTCTTCATCACTAATTGTAAGTGACAGGTTACTGGGACTTTTACCTTATATCAATTATCAATTAATTTGGTTATTGGTGTAATATATAATATCAATGTTAATTAAATAATTAATGCAGAGGTAGTTTTCAAGTCAAAGAAAAAATTATTTTTTCACTAGAGATGGGCAGAAACCTACACAGAGAATCTGGAACTCCAGAAGTCAAATCATTGGCACTGGTTGATTTTAAAGCAAAAAGGACTATTACGAAAGAATCAGAAGCATCCTTTCTTTGTGATGTGGACATGAACACACAAGACTTAAAAGTTGGTTGAAAAATGAACCTTCCAAGCTGCGGAGGTTAAATCTCCTAGTCAAAGTAAATCTGACACAGTCTCCACGGAGGGATAAAAGCCTAGAGAGAGAAGAAGAAGAAGAAGAAGAAAGGAGGAAGGAAGGAAGAACAAGACACTCACTTGCCTCGGCTCCGCACGTGTGTGTGTGTATGTGTGTATGCTTGTGGCAAGAGCGGCGAGGAGGAAAAAAGAGAAGAGAATAAGAAGAAGAAGAGGTTCGGGCGCAAGGGATCGGCGCCTGGCCGCGTGTCGTGGATGTCTGGTTGGCAGTTCAAGAGGCGCCGACTTCGGCTTCGGTATTTCATTAACACCTCCGCTAATTATTTCCCCTTCTTATTCTTAGTCGCTGCTCCTTTTACTCTCTGTCTCTCTCTCCCTCTCTCTGTCTCTATATCTTTTTCTCTTTCGATGCTGCTGCAGGCCATGAGAACAGAGTTTCAGAGCTTCCATATTTGTATATCTACCTTATTGGCTTTTCCACAGCACAAGCGCGCGCGGCTTTTCGAATTTTATGCGAGTGCCCGCGGCTATGTACCTGACTTTAACCAGCAACGGGAATGTCGGGGGAATTTCTTTGTTTGTTCCGTTCCGCAGTTTGTCGCTCGTGCAGGTTTTGTTTTGCATCGCATAGGCAGTGGTCGGATCTGGTAGTTCGTCGCTGGATTTTACGATCCCTGATCGTATGGAGATTATTGATCTAGGGATAATCGCGAATCGTTATTGGGACTCTGCGCGCATTTGTGGAGTATTTGAGCGGTATTGGATGTAAGCATTTAACTGGCGCTTAAAACGGCCCGCCGAGTAATTCTCACTTTCACTTAGGTATAAAATGAGATCCGAATCTTTTAAGAAAATTTGAACTCTTCGTTGAAAAGTGACAAAATAAGTTTCTTGTATGAATTGGGAAATTAAAAACAAAAACCCAAACGGTGGACGAGTTAATATATATAATGACTTTACCTCAGCCTATAAATGTTAAGGTAGCAATATTACGGTTGACTCGTTATAATATTGCGATCATATTTTCAGAATACCATAAAAGGTTGACTATTCAAATGTAGCATATTCTTATATTATTCATGTGAAAACATTTGAGCAATATTAATAACTATTCGTACTTCACTCGTGCTTGAATATAGTTTCTTTCTGTTGTACAATGATTCTCGGAATACTACGCAGTCGCTGATTACCCAAAAAATTGCGATAAGCATACGATTTCAAAATCGAATAAAAAAATATTCTATTGCCGGTACCTCTGTCGTAACTCCATATAGGGATGTTAATTTGCAGACCAATTAAATGTCATCCAAGATTCGGTTCATTTTTTACATGTACAGCTGTTATTAAACCAAGCGTAAGCACTGCAGCTTTGAACAACAAAAAAGTGAAGTACTCCGTTAAGCGTTCGGCAATATCATCCGAACGGTAAAGCGGAGGCTATTTCTCTCGCATCCGCGTGCGAGGGATGCTCTCCTGAAAATTTATGTGTAGGTGTGCTGTTGACCGCTCGGACTTTATCAGAGCTTCTCTCTATCTCTCTTTCTGTTTCTCTTCGTCTCCCCGACATTCCACTGCCGCCTTCTTCCAGCGGCGCCTCGTCGTCGTCGTCGTCGTCGCGACCGAGAGCAGGTTCTAATTCGTGCGCGCAACTCCCTGTATATCTATCCTCGTTTTTTTTTACTCTCTGTCTCTCTTTCCGTCCTTTCTCTCTCTCTATATCTCCCTCTTTTTTTCATAGGTGGTCCTTGATCCTTTTCTGCTTCCCAAATGCGAGAGGGAAAGAAATCTCTCTCTTTTCGAGCCGAAAATGAATCGCCTCTTGATAAGGGCTGAAAATTCACTTGATTGATATGAAATATATACTGCTTCTTGGTAGTCGAAAATATCTTCTGCGGTGAGGTACCATTCAAGGTTTGACTGGATTATTTACTCTTAAACTTTTTTATTCTTGAATTTCATTCCTTAATTTCTTGTAATTGCTAATACTTCTTATGAACACCGAGAAAAATGTTCTACGTCTAATTATGAATGTTACTTAGATTGGGATAAGTGTGATAAGTGAAAGTGGTAATAGTCTGGTATTTTCATAAACCTTAGTATCCAAAAATATTCGATTTTCACTCTAAGTATCTAAACTCTAATGTTGAAAACCAGTTGAAACGGTTTAAGTATAAGGTTTAAAAATTAGGTAACATTTAAACTCTATATTAATTGACATGTATTTCATACTAGAGACAGTCTTGAAAACGATTGATATTGTCTGTCTATCTGGAAATAAATGCATTGCTATCTAAATATAGTTTTTAAATATCTATTAATATCAGTTCCAGTAAAGCGGAACAGATACATTCAAATTCCTAAAACGGTATATATCGCAGGATAGATTTATTCTCGTTTCTGTACATAATTTATGCGTATATTACACGCTAAATCTCTTAGATTGGAAAACCACTCTTTTAGACTGAAAATCCACCAATAAAATCACTCTATGTAAGAGTTGATTGTACTCTATTTAAAAGTGAAATAAGAAAAATTTCGAGGTTAGAATATCTTTACATTACAAATCTAAGAATATATACAGATTTTCTTTTTACTATACTAATATTCACATTGAAAAACTGCTTCTATTTAATAAATATATTAATAATGAGATACTTACTGCTGGCAAATTGACAATTTTTTCCATTATTTGACACGTGTATTGTTCGTACCTATACGCACTCTACCATTAGAGTGAAATTAGAATGAATTTTAAGCTTACTATAAAACAC
>UELV01104296.1:0-11911 GCA_900490015.1 Megastigmus stigmatizans
AAAGAATTATTTTTGCAAGAGATAAGAACGCTACAACACACAAATTTACAACAGCAAGAGCCATGCTTACAAGATATTGGAGATAGAAGAACAAATGAGGGATTAATTTCTATCTTGCTTGATCTAATAACTCTAGCTATTAGAAACAAGTGGGATGGGAATGCAATATAAACCAAAGTTGGTTATTAGTTTATTAGTTTATTAGTTTTTTAGTTTTATTTTAGTTATAATTTTGTAAACCGAACTGGCGAACAGGAAGAAATTCCTCTGCTGGGTTACTTTTGTAATGTACTTATACTATTATTACTTTGTAATTTTATGTACTGTTCTCTGGTTAAATAAATAAATAAAATAGAATAAATAAAAATAAATTTTCCGTGTTATAGCAATAGCAACGATCAATAGGTTGAACTTTAACAAACTGAATTAACGCACGGTTAGCAAAATTATTACAAAGTTCAAACTAGAGTGCGTTAGTCTTTGAACTGAAGACTACACTGTTTTGACAATGGCTGAGGATCATGTAAATCAGCTTTAAACTAGTTTTACGTGAAATCGTCATCGTGGCAATATATTTGAAGTTTAGGGGATTTGTGGTTTTTGTTGAAGATTTCTTACGATGAGTATAATTTATTGAATCGATTGCATAAATTCATTTCAAGAAAAAAAAAGTGATAAAAGTTTTTGTTTAGAACACCTTCACCAGGCTATAAATTTTTAATTAACTTGATGTACAGTGTATCAAGGCATGATGAATATTTAATAAAACGGCTGGAAAGCTATTGCATAGAAACTGCATATTTATTGCACTTATTTAATCTTTTATACGGTATTCATCTTAATAAATTCTCTTCTATCTTAAACAGAATCTCCAAATAAAATACTCTAATAAAATGATCTCTTTTTATGGTTGAGCTGTTTTATAGCGAGAATTGATAGACATGGGTATATATCTACTTGTATTTTACAGTTCAGCTTTTGCTATAATCAATAATTGAACTTCTTTCAAATTCATAGAACCATTCGATAAAAAAATTGATTTTCACGATTTACATGTTCAAACCGAAATAAAATTCATAATAAAACACATACTAAAGAATTTAGAAAATGTCTCTACTGTTACAGTGTATGACATAATAATTTTCATTTTTCGGTACTTGTACTGAAATAAAAAAACGATTTCTCAGGTTTATATAATAGTTATTATCCCGCATGAAAATTGTAGAGTTCTTCATGCGTAATTGTTATTTGAATGAACGTCATTGTAAAACATTTTCAGATAAGGCTAAACCGATAAAAGTGTAAAACTAAGTACAATGGCTTATACGCTCATGACCTACAAGGGAATGAATGGAAGCGTTTGTATTGTACTACATGAAAATCATAATTGTTCGAATCGAATTATTCCGTCAATATATTAACAATGCAATTTAATTAGAAATAATGGTACTACATGACATGAAATCCATACAATTTCTATATATCCTGAATATTAATATATAGATACATATCACAAGTTCTGTAGTTCGATGTTGTACTATTTAATAATGAGCGTAGCAGAATTATATCATTAAACAATAAGAGATTAAAAAGATTTAGTTCATACGCATGATATTAAAGACTGCACGCTCATTTAGGGTAAAATGAAGGGCCATAAAATATATACATATAGTTATCTTTTGGCACACAGAACAGCCGGTGCTGATTAAAAATTCAAGCCACGGCATTAGAAACATAAGCCTCGGATTAAGAGCGGGAATTATCAAAGGACTTTCCTGAGAACAAAAGCCGATTTACGAAATTTCAACAAACTCTCATGTAAACAGACTTCGCGACGACGCGGCTCGTTCCCTTCCATACGCGACAATGCTCAATTCCTCGCGCAGCGCCGACAAGTATAATAAAAAAAGAGACCAGCCCGCGAAAAAAGAACCAGAGAGAATTCTTTTTCTCATCCTCTTGTCCCGAATTCCTGCGCGTACTTTTATTGAATTTCAGATAAAGGATGACGAGCTCACAGCCACTGCTGCTGCGCATCGGGATAAACTTTTTTAATATACCTCCTCGTACCGGCAAATTCACATTAATACACGTGTGTAGACGTGTTTGTGGGTGTCCCGAAAAAAATGGTCTACGACTTGGCGGTTCCTTCTAGATTGTTTTTTAGGAAAGGCGCGTATAATGGCCGGGCTCATTAACGAAAAACACAATCACCTGATGATTCATTTCGAACGAGAATTTATGATTTCCTGGATATACATACAAAGCTGACGCGTTCCTTTTGTTTTGAAAGTTCATAGGCCAGCGCTGGGCTACGAGCCGTAATTTTCGTGTGTACACAGAGGCAGCCAGCTACCCATCGTGAGAAAACAATTACGCGCTGAGTTTGCGCTCGCGGAGCTGAATTTTTGGCATATCCTCTCGAGTGTCAGATAAATTGAGGAGATTGGATGAAATTGCTAATGAGATTGTTATAATGGATCTAAATGCAGATAAGCCTGTTGTTGTGGAATGCAAATTTGGCCGTCTATAAACAGCATTTACTTTCTTATACAGTTTAGGAGCAAAAAATCTGAAGCTTCGTATACGTGCTCCGAGTTCATTTAAATTTCACTTTAATAGCGTGTGCTTGGAAAGATCTGCTCCGAGTTTTCGATATTTAACAGTTGGCTTAAAACTTTCGATTGCTCTGCACTATCGAGTTAAAGTGTAACTCATATACGGAGACCAAAGTAATAATCAAATCTGCATAAATAATTATTGTAGAATCATCATCAATTATATAACTCTTGAAATGCATGAAATCTTACAAAGACTTTCTATACTGTTTAGAGTGCAAATACAAATTAATATGTTAATTTAAGAAACATGGTTCAGTACAGTAGCATCATAAAAGCACAAATAACAGTTTTGTGATGTATGAGGAATCGTAAAAACGGCGTAACATTCAAGCTCGTTTTGTGTTTTCTCTGCCACGCTGCGTTTAATACTATTGTATAATTTTCGGTGCGTTTACTTTACTCCGTTAACTTTTATCCCGACGTAACATTTCTTTGGTATACACATTTTTACCAGCGTAAACCCGCGTTTTATTGCTTGTAGAATCACCAATGGGGTTTTAAGAAAATTTTTTTTAGAAAATTAGAAAAGAAGAAAAGAGGAGAAATTTAGTAATAGGACCGAATATATGAATTCGTTTAATTGGAAAAGTTAATTAGTTGAAACGAGTTTTTCAAGCTACAAAACTTTGGCAAACTCGTTCTGATACCACTGAAGTTTTAAGAAGTTGAATGCGAGTTTTGTTTCAACTAACGACATGCAGAGGTTTCCAAAAAACACTTCGTAACCTAGAACTTTCTTCCACTGTTGTTTTAAAATAATTTTTATCGAAACGTACGAGTTTCTTTTCTAATTTCACAAGTTACCTATACTATTTCTTTGTGGTATAACAAGACACTTTTATTTCCAGAAAATAAAAGTGGCAACCATGTTGTAATACTATATACAAAGGAAAATGCTTTCTTTGTCCGGTGTTACAGCATGTAATATATAAGGTGACTAACTGTAACAAGAAAATGATTAACACAAATGACAATGTCTTAATCTGTATGAAAATCAATACTTTGTTTATGATTACTTAGTTGTTGAAATTTTTAATTGGAAAGAAAACACGAGAACTCAGTAACGCAATACATAAAAAAATGCAAGACGAAGCTCAGAAAATTCACTTCACGCAGCCCATATATGTATCAAGGAGAAAAAAAAAGTTATGAACTATTGCTATACGTTATAATAAAAAGAAAATTATGAATAAAAAAAAATATTATTTAATTTATAAAATGTTTTCTGTATTTATTAACTATATATAATGACGTAATCGACATTTTTTTTAAATAATAGAAACATCTTTTAGTACCTAACGGAAAACTGACTTGAGGTTTTTTTTACCACTTTTATTACATTTATCTACTCTTAATTAGATCAAAGATAATTTAAAGTAATTTAAAATATTTATTTTTGAATATTTATAAGATTCTCGTGCCGATTTTAGTAACCACATTTTCTCATGTATCGCTTCTGGTAGTGATTGTCTAATATCAAAATTCACGACAGCAAAATCTCAAAGGGAGTAAATTGAAAATCTTGAGCACAGCTTGCAGTCGTGTCTCTAATAGTTTTCAACCCCGATCCATATAATATTAATTTTTCAATATACAATTTTTTAAATCATCAAAATACCTAGTTAAATATTTAAAAAAAAAATTATGTACCATTTCTTCTCATAAAAAATCCTTTCGCTGAACCCCAAGCTCTTTAATAATCAATTCCATTCTGAATTATTCACGTATACAAGCTACCGTTCGCAAAAAGCTTCCCTTCCCATCAATCCGAAGCTTTTTGCCAAAGAAAAAAAGATCCTACGAGTGCATACAGTAAAAGAACGTCTCTTAAATTAATAAACATAGCTCTTCTCACCTTCCCACCCAAGCCAAGCACACAGGCACTCATCAATGTAAACCCGTGCCCCCCCCCCCCTTGTGCTCCGCGCACAAACACGTACCCACGCACCGAGAAGAAAAGTAGCGAAAAAAAAGCGAGAGGCAACAGCAGCAACCAACAGCAGCGAGGCACTCGCGTGAGCGAGAGGAGATAATAAAAGGAGAGCGGAGAGCGTCAAAGTATGCGTGGGCGACTGCTTTACATGCGGCACACATACACTTACATGCGAGACCGACACGAAATGGTGCGCGCGCGGGCGTGGTATAGATCAGTTCGACGTGGGTACACGTGTGTGCGTAATCCTTTCGTCGCTTGAGTCGTCGTCGTAGTCGTCGTCGTCGGCGTCGGCGGTCGATATATATATATATATGTGCACGATATATTTCGCGTAAAACATCGTTTCGTTCGGCTTGGATATAATACGTTGTGCGCGCAAAAGGTTGCAGGGGATTTATGGAGCGCTAAAACAGCCGCATTAAAACTCGATTCCCTCGTTTGGTCCGCCTGCTTTTCTTTCTCGATCGTCGGCGGGCTTGATGGCTTTGTCGGGGATTATGTAGGCTAGAGCTTTTTGCGCGATCGCTTGTGTTTTGGATTTTTTTCTCGCTCTTTCGGGGTGATTGATACGGCCTGGGTATAGGATTGAGTAGCTGTCGAAGTCTGTTGTGAAATTGCGTTATTTTCTTTTATTCCACAGGCTGGATGCAATTATGTGCGCTTGTAAAATTGTTATATAAGACGCGTATCGCGCGACTTTTCATCTGTTAGATCGTAAATCGACGTAATGTGATTTATGTCAATCCGTGCGAATGCTTAAGTCCTTGGCATGAAATGTATAAAAATTATTTTTCTTTCATTATGAGTAATATTCTAATATGGGAGATATTCACTATTTTTCCATGTCAGAGGTTGAACAAGTTTGCTGTAATCAAATATTTAATGTAAGGAGTTTTTAGCGGTTCTTTTTTATCTTCGACTGCCCACAGTGTACCAAAATCGCATAAGTGTGTGTATAAACAGAATTTTATGTAAATTATGTAAAACAATGTCAAACATGATACTGTATTAAACTACTGTATTTTGCATTCAGTTAAATTCACTTAAAAAATTCTAAATCACCAGATAATTAGAAGAACTCAAAGAGTCGCAAAAAAATACATAATAGTTCTGCGATACACAATGAAATTTCTTTTCTTTACACGATCCACACAATTTACGGTTACGTCAGGAAAAAAATAAATCAATTTCTATATCGAAGCCGTTTTTTTCGGTCGTCTAGACACAGATAGAGCCGAGAGAGTCGAGAAAAAAAACCATTCAATCGTAGCATAAATTCTGACCTAGGTGGTCCACTCGAGCGTATTATTTTCTGCGAAGGACACGCTGCCTCCATACACACAGCCGCATACCCATTTACCCATCGCAAAAACCGTTAATTGAATCGAGCAAATAACGTGCTCGGCCTCTCGTCACTCGACTCTCGCGAGAAACAATCGGCCTGACTCCGATTTTTTTCCGAAAAACAACCCAGAATGCGCAAGAAAAATCGAAAGAAATGCTTCTTCCACCGCGTGGTCCACTTCCCGTTCCTACTACTCATCGAGAGTTTCATTCGTCGAGAATGGAATCGCTAATGACCGGTAGTTTATACACACAAAAAACGCAGCCACTTTGGTAATATCCCAGTGCCATTACCACATCGACAACAAAAAAAAAAAAGAAAAAGAAAAGAAACATCAGCAGTAGCAGCAGCAGCGCGACTTGGTTCCCAAGAGATGCGCGAAATCACGCAACTCGCGCGCGCGTGAACTGAGCAAAATGAGAATATACAGCTGTGCTTAGGGAGTGGAAGTGGAAGAGAAGTTAAATGGGAAAGGACATGCAGCAGCAGAGGCGAGAAAGGATCTGTGCACAAGGAGCCTCGTCGTCGTATTCTCACCGGTCATCCTGAGTGACAGTGATGTCAGGGGGCGGCGGGGGCGGGGGCAGGGGGGCACCGTCCGTGGCATCCAGTTTGCCGGCTGCTCTCTCTCTCTCCTCCTCCTCCTCTCTGTCTTCCTCTGCCTCTTTCTCGCCTGCTCCTCCTTCCTTGGCTCCTCGTCCAGCAACTCTATATACGCGCTCGTCTCTTTTGCCTTATAGCCGCTGCACCACCTCTATTATACTATATTCGCACACTGCACGCACTTGTTTTACTCTCTCGCGCTTCACTCACTCATCGTCACTATTATAGAGTATTTCACGGAGGTATACGCTCGGGGTTTTGCTTGCAATACCGGTGTCCCACCCGAAAAACTCGTCTGCGGTCTAGGTACACACAAACTTTCCACGTGCTCTTCTCGCACCTGTTTCTTCTCTCCCTCTCTCAGTCTGAAGAAAGTCGAAGTTGTCCTATAGAAACGGACTACAGTGCAACGTTTTCACCTCCGAGCCACGGCACAATAACCAAACGACATGTCGCTTGTACGCAGACACACAAACACGCAGACCCACACACACACACACACACAGAGAGACAGAGACGCACAATTAAGTGAAAGCGCGAGTGTGTGAGCGCGGTATAAGAAAGTAGGCGAGCCGCAGAGCGATGACGATGTGCCGGATCGATTTCAAAATTCCACCTCTCGCGCGGATCAGCTTCGCACGCTTTCCTCTCGGCTGCTGCTGCTGCTGCTGCTGTACGCACTAATATATATCGGTTTCTCTATGGCACACCGTCGATCTCTCTGCCTTATATCGCTCTCGACACGCACGCACTATACAAATGATCCACTGCAGGCAAGAGGCATCGTCATGGCCCGACTATATCCAAACCGGTGCTGATCCACCCAACGCAGTTGCCACCGAAACTCTCCTACATGGCTTCAACAATTCAGCCAGCGACCTGACGATAACTGCTAATCCTGGTGCACCGTGTGTTTAATGGGACTATGCACAAGTAGTCGTGCAGGGATACAGGGATTAGAGAGAGGGAGAGAGAGCGAGAGAAGAGCGAACGTCACCGGGCCGCTCGGCGCGCGTAACTGTGACTCTCCGTGTTTCTCTCTTCCCCGGCTGCTCCCCACCCCTTCCTCCTTCGGCCTCCTCCCTCTCTCCTCGCGATATTCCCGCGAGTTGCTGCTGCTGCTGCTGCTGCTGCTGCTGCTGCTGCGCGACCAGACTCTTATATACTATATACACTTCTGTATTGGTAATGTACACGAGGTGCATGCGCGCCGTTGCTCAGTCGAGGTCTCTCTCTCTCCCTCTCTCTCTCTCTCTCTCTCTCTCTCTCTCTCTCTCGCAGTCGCGGTGAATGGAATTTTATGTTGTATACGCGAGAGCGGGTTCTTGAACGCTTGATACTGTGTGTGTGCATGTGTTGGTGACGAAAGAATTATTGCGAGGTGCGTTGTTGTTAATGCGAGTCTGCCGAGGTGCTGCACCGCGCGCGCACTCGAGGATTTCTGCTTTAATAACGCCGGATGGATTGAGCTCTGTTGTCAAACGGGACGCGCGGATTTATTGTATCGAGGGAGATTGATTTTTCACGCAGCCGTTGATCGTGGAAAAGATATTTTTATGGTCCGAACGCATGAATAGAGACGACTATTCGCGGCTCAGCTGCATAAAAATGAAGATCTCGTTATAAAATGGAGAAGAAATGATCCGATGACTTTTTACTCCCATTTATCGGAGTGCGAAAAATTTGTATAAAGTATATTACGCATCACGCGGCGATGAGCACGAGCGAAAAGAAGTGTAAATATCCATCGGCAGATTTATTTTTTTCTCCAGTTGTTTTATGTACATGTTCATTTGTGTAATGACGATGAGCAGCTTGTTTTGATTGACTCGCTGGCGATATTGTGAGTCGTGAAAAAAAAAAAAAAAAAATAAGCGGCGAGACGATGTTGCGTAAGTCCAGTTCGAACACCTTCGTCTGTCTATATAGTCGAATTGAAATGTCGGTTGAGATTATATTGTAATATCGGCAGCGGGTGTATTATACTTGTTTATATTGCTTGAAAATTTCAGGACTCCGTAGCGATTTTTTGCTTGTTATAAAAGATGTTGACTTATATGTATATATGTGAAATTACACCTGCACTGGTGCTATTTACATTTGTTCGCTATACAAATTACTTTTCTATTGACACTTCACTATAGTATACAAAATCTTATAGTAATTACAGCGTAAATTTCAATAAACAAAGAATAATTAGCTCACTTAAAATATGATTTTCTTGCATGAATATAACAACTGCAATCATTCATTTTCCAACAATACGGGAGCAGAACGAACAAAGCTGACAGACAAGCCGCAGCAACAGCAGCAGCAACGACGAGGAATAAATCGAAAAGTTGATCCAGTTGTCTAAAGCTTCGTATAACTCCGTGGCAGCAGCAGCAGCAGCCTCTATTTTCACGGGTACGGATTTCCAGGGGTAGCGCGGCGTCGAGCAGGTCGAGAAATCGCTTCCGGCGATGCAGAAGAGAAGAATAGGTGTTCGCGGGGTATACCGAATGAAAAGGATGTATAGATAGCGCGGGAAGAGGAAAAGATAGGAGGGTTTATGCATTGTTAGAAGGATTTCTGATATAGAAGAGCGCCGAGATTTTGTATGTTTTCGATTTGCGGGGATGTGGAATTCCGTTTAAAGCTCCGTGCATTGACGTTACTTTTCTCTCCGGTGCGTGGGTCGATGGAACGATCTCTTGTGGTTGATTGAATAATTGGAAGATGGATTTCCAAGGGACGGCTTTTCATGTATGTGCCGAGACAAGAATGAAGTTATCGAGCGCTTAATTTTTATATTGTAAAGTCTGTTACTACATAATTTTAGTTTGCTTAAATATATAATGAAGTTTACAATGCCAAATTATAATAGACATAACTGTAATTTTGCCACAACTCTAAAGATATACTAACAATTACTAAACTATAGAGTGAGTTAGTATTGAATTAATAATTGAAAAACAAAAAATAGAAAATTCGACTTTTGAAAACTTGAATGACGATTATTATGATGATTATGATGATTATTCTGTGAAATTGAACAAAATTAAAGTCAAACCGTACGACTTACACATTCAGTAAGGCAATCGCGATAACAAAAAATCGCAAACGAAAAAATTTCACCAAAATAAAAAAAAGCCCCAAAACATAATCCAACAAAATAACAAAACTATACAAACTGCACTGCTCCTACAAATAAAGTTGGGTACAAACTTGTCTAAAAAGCCCACAGGAGAAGCGATCGAGGTAACAAAAAGAAACTTTCGGCCCACAGATCCTTTTCAACGTCGACCGACGTGCCAAGCACAGACCGATACGCGACCCGGGAAAAAAAGGAAAGAATGAAAATAAAGAGAGAAAAAAATTCATCCTGCGAGCTCGTGCCGCTAAATTTAGCACGATATCATCCCGAAGAGAGACAGAGAGAAAGAGAGAGAGAAAATCCGCGGCGTTGCGCTGCACACAATCCCGCAGCGGCGTAGAAAACAAAGCGGAGAGAGAGAGGGAAAAAATTGGAAGAGCCCGCGGGAGATGGAAAAATTCGCGGTGTGCGGCCAACTCTCGAGGACAGACTCGAGAGCGCGCACGTGTGTGTGTGGATACGCGAGTCGCATAGCGATCGTCGTCCTGATACATTCCCCTGTATATACTCCGCGAGAGAGAGAGAGAGGGAGCCCCTTTTACGCTCTGGCCCATTAAGTCCGTTTGTTGGCCGTTTAAAGGGACGTATCAGCGCGATTGTTCCCCTTCGAACGTCCTCCTCGTAAAATCTTATACTTTCGCGAATATGTAGCTGCGGAGTTTCTTATCTACTTGTCAGTTTTATGCTTGAATTTGATCAAGCATTTGAATATATACATATTTTAACTCGTCTCGTTTCTTCTCTTGCACGCAAAGGAAAATGAATTGAGCTATGAATTCTTGGCGTCGTTTCATATGCATCAAGAATTCAGCAAAGAAAAGGTACAAGGAAGAACGTAGGAATTTGTATAACTCGTTCGAACGCATTCCCCATTTCGATTTTTTATATTTAACGAAATCTTCCACTCCACAAATCTCCATAGCAGCCAGATACTCCCGATTTTCATCCGAATTATCATACTAAATTAAAGATATAACCCGAGCGGCGTGCGGCGCGCGCGCGTATATACCATATAGTCAACCTCAATTTCTCTCGCATGTGACCTACTGATTCCCACATCAGCAGCAGATCGAGGCAGAGAGCGGACAAATTCGCTTCTCATACACATGCACTGAGAGACTTGAAAAACATGCTAAATCTACTAATCGATCTGCCTTATAGAAAGCGACGCATTCTCTCCTGCGGAATCAATAAATCGAAACTACTCCGCGCAACGCGCATCGTATCGCGAATGAGGCGAATCTCGAAAGGAAATAAAAAGAGGTGTACTTATATATATACAATTGACATCGTCTTTGTAAGAGCTGCAAGTTTAAGTGCTACGAGATGTATATATATATATATATATATATGGAGAGAGTCCGCATAGTTATATACGCAGCAGCAGCAGCAGCAGCGACGCGCATAGAAAAGTACTTCCATCTCCATTTTGACTGAGCTGCGTGCATTCGAGAAAGACGGGGAATGCGCACCTTTATATAGTATGTTTTTCCATCTCTCTCTCTCTCTCTCTCTCTCTCTCTCTCTCTCTCTCTCTCTCTCTCTCGACAGTGTTGTCTCGTTTTATTTTCTCCCTCTCTTGCGCGCTCCTGTGCAATTTCCTCTCTCTCTCTCTCTCTCGGTCGTTTCTGTGTCGTCACTGCGCGCATACCCTCACACACACACACGCGCGCACACGCACGCACACACACGCGCATACAGCACAGCAC
This sequence comes from Megastigmus stigmatizans, assembly GCA_900490015.1. NCBI lineage: Eukaryota > Metazoa > Arthropoda > Insecta > Hymenoptera > Megastigmidae > Megastigmus > Megastigmus stigmatizans. Next base: position 11,351 of record UELV01104296.1, read on the forward strand.
AGCACAGCACATTTCCCTCTGCCTCTTTCTCACGCTCATTATCCCTCTCTCTCTGTCTCTTGACTCGGAGCTGCACATGTAATCCCTTCACTTTACCTACACGTCTTTCTCTCTCTCTCTCTCTCTCTCTCTCTCTCTCTTCTTGTCTATATATGTGTGCTGCGTGTGTGTAAGCCTCCGTCTTCGTCTTCATTTGGCGTGCGGCAGGGCCGTATCGCGACAGTCGGCGAGCCCATATCTCTTTGGTCGTAGATACGACGACGACGATGACGAGAGCCGAGTCCCGTTTGATCCTATCCTTCAAACGCTCGCTTCTTACTCTCTCTCTCTCTCTCTCTCTCTCTCTCTCTCTCTCTCTCTCTCTCTCTCTCTCTCTCTGTCTGTGTATAAACCTTTACCTATATATATACGAGTGTAGTGTGTACCGCAGAAGCGCACGATGTATAGTCTTTTGGTGTATAAAGACATGGAGATTCTCGGCGACTGACAAAAGGAGGTGACGGAGAGGACAAAAGCGCGTGTCTCTCTCTCTCTCTCTCTCTGTGCGTGTGTGTGTGTGTG
>UELV01104298.1:0-10820 GCA_900490015.1 Megastigmus stigmatizans
TGATGACAGAATCGAGTTCAGAGACCTAAATATCCCTCAAAGACCCACTTAGGTGTGCTTAATTAATGAAAAAACATATGACGCCTACAGGCATCATCCCGGCCCTCTAAAGGTTAATGATTCGTTTTTCTGATTTTGACTTCTCTTGAACGCTGATGCAGCTTCCCTTATGGATGTTCAACCGTCGCCAACGTAGGCAAATTGAAATAACATTTAGTAATGTTCGATAAGATGAAAATCACGATAAAATCTCCGTGTTCGTTGGGTTTAGGCGAAGAAATGTCTTCTTTTTCAAACCGGATAATTCGGAGTTTGATTTTTCGATGCTGTGAGGTCATCTGCCTTCGGGCTGTTGCAGCCATGCTGGACCGTGAAACTAGGTTTCGTTTTTTCGAAACTCGGAAGGAAGTTATCCACGGGATACCTTGGGGGGTTATCTACAGGTCTCGGGAGATGAAATTGCGGATCCGCCAGTCGTAGATCAGCAGGAATTCGAATCTTGTCGCGAGAAAAAACTTGATTCGGAGTCGCATTGGTAATTTTTTGAATTGTGAGAAACGTCAATTGCTTTTCGAAATCAGTACGAAGTGACCGAAATCGCACCAATCGGAATAGAACACGCGCGCATTGGAAGTTTCAATTTTCGTGCGAAATGGGTAGTGATAAAATGCGCTGTAGAGCATGTATCGAGCAGTACGCGTGCTTCGATAAAGAGCCCGTCGGTTCTTCTTATTCGTATCATCGCACTTATCATTAATTGGGATCAAAGTGAACGTGAAGCGGTGTTGAAGACTCCGGCGATTAGTCATGCTGAATTTCTAGGCTTGTTCTTTTTATCCTCTTCCTTAGTATAGGTGTTCGCTGAAGTCGATGCGTTAGATCGGTAGTTGTGCAGAAGAGTACGATGGAAGCTATTACATTGATCACATCGAATGCTCGTGCATTTATCCAAGTGATTATGTAAGTTATTTTTTCGAAGACTGGACAATAATAAATTGCATGATCTCCCTTACTTTATACACACGGAGTGGGAGCTGTTACAAGCGCGCGTAATCCCAATTGAATTCTTTTTGTCTGTCCTCTAAATTCGCGATGGGCCAGGCGTTTTTTCGCTAGCGTGAATTTCTTGTTCACTGTGTCCCCTTTCATCGTGTGCAGCCGGAAGATTACTCCCCCGATGAACTTTTAAAATTCTTCAAGAGTAGGGATCGCGTCCAATGATAACAATTCTTCCCATTTTAACCGAAGGTCGTTCGGTAATGCCTTCTCGAACGTTCGTATGACGATGTAATCAGGAATTTGAAGTTCGAGCACTTCTAACATGCTTATGTGTTGTTGTACTGTATCGACAATTTTCGATAAACTCGTCGCTGAGGCGTCGACTACGCGGGAAATCTCGAGAATAGCATCGAGGTGCTTGGAGAGAAGAATACGTTTACACTCATATACATCCGTCAGTAGCTTCCATGCGTTCGCGTAATGAGCGTTATTTACGTCGTAGACATCGACCTTGTGCAAAGCCTCACCGGTGAGACAGTTCCTAAGGTACATGAATTTAATGAGGTCGTTCATGTCTGAACGAGAGTCAACCATAACCTTGAATGTATTTTTGAACGACAGCCATTGTTCAAGATTGCCGTTAAATTTTGGTAATTCTGCTACTGGGAATTTCAGTTGACGCCGTTTTCGATGTCAAATTGCCCATCGGAACGCATGATATTATCATATTCACGCGTGGGAGGTTTGCAGTTCGCTTGATTTCAATCTTCGCCGCTACAGTATAAAACGCGTCACGAATTCCAACCATCTCAGCTACACCGATTTCATCGGGGTCATGCTGGTATGGCGATGGATGGAGCACTGAGGGCGGGCTTTTTCAATGTGGATTCTCTTAGAGCTCACATTGAGTAAGTTCATCAGTTTCTTGATGCTGGTCCGTCAAACCATGTGTTCGCGGTTGGGGAGTCGTGGCTTGGCCCAGTCCTCGATGTCGGTCTCATTCGGATCGTCATATGCGAGATCTCATGTGCGAGATGCAAAGGGGCAAGTCATCACCAGTCTTCGTGGGGGTATTCTATCGACCCACAAAAGTAGCTTTTCACACTGATCCAGATTTTCCTTCTTCATAAAGTGATCATGGGGGATCTAAATGCAGATTAGTTATTGGCGAGTGGAGATGCAGAGTTTAATTCAGAATCAGTCTAATTCAGAATCTAGCGAATAAACTCTCCCTTAAAATCATCCAGCACGACTTAACGCATCATACCGACTTATCTCACACATGGATTGACGAAATGCTTGACGACGGTAACTATACTGTACGTGACTATGGGAACAACTTGGCATCTTTTCGCAGTAGACACAACATTATTGATGTCACTATCGACCTTTGCATAGCTTCTCCTCCAAAAAATGTTATTAGTTTTAGAAATTATCGTAAGATAAATTATGAGGAGCTAAATGAATTGTTGTGTCGCTGCGACTGGTCGTTATTTGAACGAAATAAGTTAGACTTGAACTTCGTCCTGAATGTAGCGCTTGAATGTCTTAGTTCCAATCTCATGGCAGCTATAAATGAACTTGCTCCATTAAAAATCGTAACTCGAAAAGATAACGCACCATGGATTGCGACTGAGCTTCACCTTCTCATTGACAAACGTACCGATACGCACAGACGCTATAAAAGGACTGGGAGTGCTGCGTTGTTGGGTGAGTTTTTCCGTTTAAGCTATGAGGTTGAGAGACGCATAGATCAAGCGCGTATCCTCGTAACCTCGTGAAATGCGTAACCTCGGCCTCTTGCCTAAGAGCAAGGAGAAGTAACTCGCACTTTGCAGGTATGTCAGTCGCACCTAATGAAAAAATAGAGGATGTAATGGAGATAATTTTATCCGCATCTGAAGATGGCTTTTCCTTCAAACCAATAAATTTTGCTGATGTTGTTCTCGCCATTTCCCATTTTTCATCACAGGCGAGGAGTGTGAATGTCATACCACAAAGTGTGGAAGTGAAGTCTCTGCCAGTATTGGGGAATTATATCGTTCGTTTATTTAACTTCTCCTTTGCTCAGGGAGTTTTCCCGAGTACATAGAAACATGCACAGTTAGTGGCTTTAAAAAAGATTTCAGCTCTATCCGCAGTTTCGGACCTTCGTTCAATCGTCCAATTGCCCCATTGTGTTTTTTTTTTCCTAGGTGCTCGAGAAGATTGCACACTCCCAAATTACCAGCTATCTCTCCGGGACCGGCATTTTCGATCCTTTTCAGGCAGGGTTTAGACAACATCACAGTACTCAGACAGCCCTGCTTAAATTGACTGATGACATTCGTATAGACATTGATCGAGGGTTGATCACCTTGTTGTTGCTCTTCGACTTCAGCAAGGCATTTGACACCATCTCTCCTTCGAGACTGTTGAGCAAAGGGCGCGATCTCGGGCTCTCGAGGTTCGTACTCCTATGAATTAAATCGTATTTACAAGTCCGTACTCAACGCGTGTTATCTAAAAATGATTTTTCTTCATAGGTTGAGACAAATTTAGGTGTACCACAGGGGTCGATCCTCGGGTCTTTGTTCTTCAGTCTCTATATCAATGACCTTAAATAGTTCTTTGATCATGGAACGGTCAAGCACATTCTATATGCCGATGACCTCCAGGTTTTCCTTAAGCGCCTGCAGGTGAACTTCTGAAGGGCATAGCTCGCCTGTCTCATGCGACACGATGTGGGCCGAGCGCTTGTTCCTCCGTCTCAATGCTGGCAAAACCAAAGCAATTTTATTTGGTTCACGTAAATGTGTTAATGATTTGGTCAAAATAGGATTACCAAACGTTGATAGGTGGAGTGCTTGTGCCTTTTTCCGACACCATCGTAGAACTCGGTGTTTCATTAGATAGTAAATTAGACAATAAAGCCCTTTACAGAAAATAGTTTCCCTGAAGCGCTCGACGTTATTTTAAAATAACGCATCGACCATAAACTTTCAACAATGCAGTCGTTTGAACTTTTTTTGCAAATATCACAAACGCCGATTGATGGTGCGAGGAGAGAGACGGTGCAACGGCAGCCGCCGCACAGCCGGCGAGGAAATACTCGGCGGGCTACCGAACTCCGTCCGCCTGGCGCTTCGCCTCGTGCGCAAATCCCGATTTTGCACGCGTATATGTTGAGTGAGATAACTTAAGTGCATGTGTTGCTGACAATATTTTTCATACGTTTACGTTATATGAAAAAATGAAAAAATATTGTACGCAACACGTACGCTTAGGTTATCTCGACGAGTGGGAAATTGCTTAGCTCGGGCGACAAACTTCCCCCTCGTCAAGATAATATCCTTTGCTCACTAGTTACGTAATGTACTATTTCTTATAATTATTTCGTAAAATTTCTTTCCGAGTGTACAAAAACTGGGAATTTTGAAAAATAGCCACCATATTGAATCCGCCATTTAAATATTTTCAATCCTGAGATTAGAATCGTAATCAGTGACCTCAAAAATCATATAAGAAAAATGTGCCCCTCGAAGTGTAAACGAAATCTATTTATTTTTTTTTTTTTCATAAATATTGATGTTAACCACTTTTTCATCCGTTTTGAACTATTTTTGAAATATTTATTGGTAAATAAGTGAAAATACGTTTTCAGTGTCATTTTGCAGCCCTTAGATTAAAGTACTAAATTCGCTAATTGGTATAATGTTATGATTTGTACCTCGGCAGCCCCGTTCCCTTTTATTTAACTAAGTTTCAAAATATATTTTGCATCGAAGCTGCCCTCTTTTGCAAAATCTCCACTTGAAAAATCACCCTTCTTTTTTTACATTTGAAAAAACGGGGGTTAGAATGTTGTTTTTGTATTTTAAATAGCTTAGATCGATACGGCGATTTCAAAAATAGTCGACTATGGCTTTTGCATTTTTTTAATGGCAATGAATGAAAATTAAATGCTAGAAGTTGAAGAAAAAAAATAATATTTGAGGACAAAATGGATTAAACCTTCACTAAAGGTTACATTCAGAAAATTTTATAAAAAAAATAACAAAAGTATAAATGATAAGCTTTCATTTGTATTTTTGAACGAGTTAGTATCACTTTTCGTACAAAAGTTATAAGCGATCTGATACATTGATAAATTTTGGGGACTAGTTGCGTAATGTACTATTATCATACCAGTATCGAAATGTACTATTTTTTATTGAATACGTGGAAATTGCCTTGTTCGTGCCTGATTACCGACCGTAAACTGTGTATTCGCGTGCTTGCGCGGATACCTTTAACTTTTCCGTTCTAGAGTCGAAAATATGTATTTCTGCATGCTTGCGAGAATATTTCTGCACTAATGCTGAAAAATCGACTTTCCACTCGGAAATGAAAAAGTTACACATTTCGTGTTCTTTAAAATAGGGATGAGAAAAATTAATCATTGTCATGCATTTTTAAAAACAATATTGTGTGTAACACGTAATTTAAAAACCTCGCTTCGGTCGAGTGACCTTCAACCTCGTTTAAATAGTTTTCTTTGCCCACTAGATGCGTAATTTACTATTACTTGAATACGTTTTATCACTACAATCTTATGCAATTTGTTTCTAATAAATAAGAAAAATTACAATTACATGTATATATATAGAGTATTTTTTCTGATTTAGGTTTAAAAAGAGAAATTAAAAAAGTTTGTGCTGAAGAGTATTTGGTATGTGGCGAAGGAGATGAGCATGGTGGAGCTTGGCAAGAAAAGGTAAATCTTTCAAATAATTTTTATTTAGACGTAAGTGTAAGGCAGATACTTTTTGTCTGGTTATTAGGTTAACCTAGGTGAACTTTATTAAAATTGAAAACAGATTTAAAGTAAATAAATTCTTTTTTTTTTGTTATGCGAGCACATGTGCGCGAGAGAGCGGAGCGAGAGCACGCGCCGACGCATTCGCTCAGTAAAGGCTAGGTAGGCCGGCCGAGCCCGATCAATACTTGATCGAAGTTTTAGCATGGAGAATAGAGTGAGCCGGAGAATCATCGCTCGTCGCCTCGCTCTTTCTCTCTCGCTCTTTCATGTACTGTTCAATTAAACATACATATAGAAACAAATTATATAATTTATAATTTCTATTTTTTCTAAAATTCCATATTTTACTTTTGAATTGTGCTAATTGCATAATTTTTCTATATTGTATCACACGATTTAAATGTTTAGTTTAGAAATCAAATGTTTGTGTAAAATGCATTGATAGTGCCAGATAAAGGCGCTACATCAATCTGTAGGACTTGGTTGTATTCTTTTGAGCTCTAGGGATTTTGTGAACAATATAGACTTTAATAATATGATTATATCTGAAAAAGTTGGAGAAGATTTTTAAAAGTAGTTTGATCCTGGTACAGGTTCTTTTAACGGAGTTCCAAAACAACTAGTTCTGAAGTAAAACTTCTGAAAGCATGTAAGCCTTGACATTACCATTTGCTTTAAAAAGTAAGGTAGGACTGTTTTTGAAAATTATAAAATTTAGGGCATATAGAGCGGGTGGAGGCACATGAGTAGAATACGTTCATAGTACCAATTTATTATAGACAATGGATCCATGGTTATTATATCCGTCGACCTTAAATTAGCAGTAAATCCGTGTATATTAACCTTCTGACAGCCGGAATTTTTCCTACTGAAAAAGTGTAACTTTCTCGAAATTTTCCATATAAATGATTCTTAAGTAATAATATATGTGGGCCGATCATGGAATGACGCCATATGGCGTCATGCCGGCTGGCGGTGGTAAAGGGAAATTTTCAAAATTTTTATATCAGCAAAGAAAGTTTTCTAAGGGTTTTGAGTGTTGCTGAGAACGATTTAGATACTTATTTTGATCAAAAATGGATGCTAGATAATGTTTTTCTATTTATTATTTCTTTCGTTTCACATGAAAGTAGAGAGACCGATGCCAGACAAAAATACGATATTTTTAAAATTTTTGGTCTGCCATCTTGAATTCGCCATCTTGGAATTGAAAAATTGAAATTCTGATTACATATTTGTGCTCAACAACCTCAAAAACCCCCGAGTAAGAAATTTCAAGCAAAATTATTGTATGACGCCAAATGGCGTCATCCCTGCTGTCAGAAGGTTAATGAATAGGCCCTTGTTATTAACTATACATGATACATTTGAAAATTTGCAATGTGGCGTCCTTCATCAATCAAACTTTTCGTAGGGAGTGTTAAAAATTTTTTTATTAAAAAAAACTGTTAATCTGCTATCTCCAGGTTTTTGATGTAAGTTGAATCAACTAAAACCATAAAAAATGGGATTTGTCAGTGTACCATGAAAAAAATCTTTTAATTTCTTTTATACTCTAATATTAAAAGTTCTGCAAAAAGTCTCATATAAAGGCTATACACTTGTTTTAGTAGGTACTATTTAGACGTATAGAACTTATAGATATATTCACGACAATCGAAATTCTTTATTCTTTATACAATGTATACCTTGCCACTTCCGAGTAAGAAGGCAGATCATAATGCGGTTGAAAAAGGCGACAATACAGAATCCGGTTGGAAAGGGCAACAATTCAGAATCCGACTTTAAGACGGTATCAGTAATTCCAATTTGATTGTAAGATTTTTAAATAATTTCTACATCGATTCCGGAAATAATACCGTCTTAAAATCGGGAAGAAAATGGGCCTATTCCAACCAGATTTTAAGTTGTCACCTTTTCCCGCCAGATTCTGTATTTTGGCCTTTTTCAAACAGATTTTATGTTATCGTTTTCTTATTCGGTGGCGACGAAGACGTAGTGTTGACTATGTCTTAAGAGACCTCTTCGATTTCCACGCATAAATATATTTTTCATACTGTTTTGCAATCTAAAGAGAAAGTTTCGCAATAAAATATTATAAGTATCAGTCTTTTATTTAAAGCTGTTCCAGTAAGCTTATGTACAATTGAGGGCTCCAAACTAAAAAGGGCGCATCGCAAGAATTCGCCATATAACTATTGTCCAAAAGAGCAATTTTAGGAATGATTGAAAATGATTTTTTAACTAGGTATATCGATACAGTATTCGAATACGCATCTTTTTTTGTACTGGAATTAAGTGTCTTTTTTCGTTTAATTTTTATTCGCATAAAACAACTATTTTGACCCTATACGAATATTGTAAAAGAGTTAAAATGATGGAATTCGAAACTTCCTCACACAACTTTTTAGTCCGAAAATTTCAATGTGAGATTTAGAGATTCTTTTTCTAAAAATTCTTTAAGTTAGTAAAGATCAAGATTAAGGAACGAAACTGGTTTTGTTATTCGCGGAAATGTCTGAAATTAACTGTATCAAAATTTCAAAATGAAATAATGATACCGGTTTGAATGCGAGCGAGTTGAAGTGAAAATTTTGTTTTTTTCTGAATTTGTCGAAACCGCTATTTTTTACACATAACAATTAAACGAAAGAAGATACAGATATGGTTCCAGTACAAAAAAAGATGTATCGATATATCCTCATCAAAAAGTCATTTTCAATTATTTCTAAAATTGCTATCTTGGATAAAAGTTATATGGTGGAATCATGCGTTGCGCCCTTTTCATTTTGGGGCCCTCAATTGTGTCTCGGTCGCGAGGAGTAGTGGGGTATATTGTTTCGTATCGATTCGCCTCGAATCGCTTTTCTTTGCAGTGCTATGTTAGTCTACCACAAGCAAGCCTGAAAACATCCAATAAATACTTTGTATTATTATATAGATTGTCTAATTTTTATTATGTCCAATGCACTGATTTAATATTAACAATTTATGGGCTCAGTCGAAATAATAGGCACGAGTAGAGGGACAGTTCATTAATTGCATCAGAACACAACGATGGAAATAGTGTACTGCAGGTTCAAGTCGTTTTTAATTTGACGGCAAAATTTCTAGCATTGGAAATTCCAAATGAACGCTGCGCTTCTGGTTAACGATCACATGCATGGAAAAAAAACAGCTCTAAGGTGTCTCAAAAGTTAGAGGCGAAAGTCACAGCGAGTGTTTCGTGTGGGGAGAGAAAGGACATTAACCGCGCGAATGCTTGAAACGTAAACAAACTGGCGGCAAAAGTTTAGACGCGAGTAAGAGTATAGCGCTTATATCTACAAGCAAGGTAGTCAACGATCACACACAGCTTGATCGTGCACTTGAAGGCCCATATGACTACACAAGAACAAAGAAGAAGCACTGTTAAGAGTATATCAAGAGGTAGGGAAACCATTATCCCAACCCACTTTTCTCAAGGCCATTAGGACAAAAATAATATATTCCCAAATAAGTTCTATTCCCAAAATATATTGTTCCAAACTCGGTGCGCAAAGTGCATCGGCATTTGCGTACATTGTACGGAAAAATATTGTACGCAACACGTGCGCTCAGGTTATCTCGACGAGGGTGAAAATTGTCTTCCGAGCGAAGCAAGCAATCTCCTTCGCCCACTAGTTGCGTAATGTACTATTTCCCAAAAATATGTATCCTTAAATACAGTTTTTCCAAAAAAAAAATACAATTTTATTTGAATTATAGAATACATTTTATTCGTGCGATTTTACTGATTCGTGCTGCTCAACTTCATGTCGCTTGTCATTTATTTTTTGCTTATATTTTTACCTATTTCCGGCGCGCCAATACGATTTTTTCGATTATTATCGCCTCGTACTACAAGTGTTCACCATGCCCGTGGAAATATTGCAATCTCGACGATCTGTTCTTCATGTCAATGTATTTCTATATTAAAAGTATTTCGGTTCGTGGTCTTCTCGAAAGAATTGGAATTATCGGTAAAAAAGCGAATGTAATGCTTTCAGCTTCTTATTGAAAAAAAATACCCTAGTCTATATGCATTCCTTGAACAACTACTTAAAGAACAATCTGATGCGGAAGATACCATCTGTCAGTTGCAGGTCGGACAAACAATTAAAAAAGGACAAGATCCAAAACGATTACAAAATGAGCAATAAATTTACAATATTTTCTCTTAATACCATGACTATGAGAGACCTAGGGTGGCTCGGTCGGTAGAGCGATGGGCTCGTAGTCCGGCGGTCTCGGGTTTCGAGCTCAAGTCTCGGCCGATTGACACAAGCACCTCTGTAAAAATATTACATGTGCTTTGTTTACAAACACACCGTAGACCTCCGTCGCTGATTAGCACCGCGTGGGAGCATAAATAGAACGACGTTGAAATATAAAAAAAAAAATACCATGACTATAACGAAAACGATGACCTGCTTACTTATCTCCTACTCTAGCTCGCAGTGTCAAATTTTAAAAGACGGTTATTTGTTTTTTTGGAGATAAATAGATAAATTGGTGTGTGGTGTACAGGCAATGATGCTCCGACACACGTTATCTTTATAAGAGACTGATTTTCAAATTTCCAAAACCGGAAAGACGGAAGTAAGATTGTGCTAAGCGATGATTGAAAGTGTCGAATGATTGTTGAAGGCACACTCATCATGGACCGCCTGATAGTCGGTCGTTGGAAATCAGCGTAAATAAAAAACGTAATGTGTGTACACCATATAGTTAAAAATCTTTAATCTGTAGGTGTAAGTACGTTGAGAGAGGTTGAGTTACGGTTGAAAGGAGATGCTGTCATGTTTATCAACAACTTAAGCACGTAGCCTCTCACCAAACGTCTAGTCTCGACCAAGACCCCGAATTTTCAACAACTTTTTCAAGGCTTTTTCTCAACTAAAAAAAAGGTTTGAAAAAATTTGAAAAAGATTATATCCGACGTATTTTGAGCTGTTCTTTCGAATGGTGATACCGACTTTTTGTTAAAGTACTTCTGCAAAAAAATATGGCGTGTTTTTCA
>UELV01104299.1:0-14804 GCA_900490015.1 Megastigmus stigmatizans
TATATATATATATATATATATATATATGCTGATGCGGGCGCGAGAGAGGCGCCTTATACAAGCTATACAATAAATAATTTTAAGTACTGCAAGAGCGATTAGCTTTACTTGTGTACTTTGCTTTTGTCTTTGATCTTTTGATCGCTTAGCCGTGTTGTTATTGTTTTGCGATATTATCGGTATAAAACTTCTTTTATATGTTTTAATTTTAGACAGACGCATGTAGATTGTCAATGATCTACTTATATTTTGTCTATATAAATACATATAATACATAATACGCAAAGCATTAATTAAAAATAATAAAATATAAAGTTTTTGTAAAAATTTAATTGATACATAATTGCACAGTGTTCTCTTTTATGCAGCAATGTAGCAGGAATTATTGTTGCTCTATCATATAAAAGTAGGGCAACTGCGTCGAACTATCACACGAACTAGTTTTTATTTCATTTTTTTTTCTGTAGTCTCTGATAAATGTATTGAAAAATTTAATTGGATTATCTTGACTTATATCTTGAATATTTTAATATGCAAAACAATTTTTTTCTATTGACTCTTGGTAATTCTTTGATAATACGTGTACTTAATCGATTTTGACAGCTAATTCTTATATTTTAGAAAGCGAGTACTGAATTCTATATTTAAAATACAAAATTCATTTTTATTGCAATATCGTCGGAACATCGAGTAAATTCATTTTCTGAAATGATAATGAACCTTTCTTTTTAATTTGAGTGACTCTTAAATAAGCTGCATCATTTCGCAGAAAACATAAATATCTCTATATGGTACCATATGAGAAATCGAATCAAATGGGTCAAAGATAGAAAAATTTTAATACCAAAAGAAAAACCGAATTGCGGCCGTTTCTTCAACCATTTGACGACGCATCTGCTCGTTGATCGACCACTCGACTCGAACTAACACTCGCACGCACTTCTCCATTTGATAAAACACATATAAACCAAAAAAAAAAAAACAACTCTCGTCATATCAACCACATAGCCGCGATACGAGAAAGCCTCTGTAAAGTGGGAACGATTTCACGGTACGCCTGCTCAAGCGCTTTTCCCGCGGATCGTCGGATCATAAGCGCGCCATGTGCTCTTTCAGTCGCGTCGGGACTATTTCACTTGTCGTTCGCTTTTTACACGCATCTTTTCCCTACACTTTTTAAAGAGCTCGAGATACGCAGTTCATGTGACGCGCCGTGCGTGGAATTTCGGATTATGTCAGAGCATAAATTTTCGGTGATATATATATATATATATATATATATATATGCGTTTGTGATAGAAGCTTTAATTAAAATTTAATTCCTCAAATCGTAAAGTTTATATGGGCGCGCGCAAGGGATGGAGGGGAGAAGAATATTTGTGCCATCTGCGGAATGACTTTATTACCGATCTTTATGTCGCGGCCGCTTCGGCCGATGCCGTTATTATTATGATTTTTATACGTCGAATTTAGTTTGATTTATTTATAAGCTGTAATTAATCGTTTAGGGAACGAGATGGAATATTATTATTTCGTCAAACCGATCGTTCGACGCCCTTAACTACTGTCGTGGATCATTTCTCTAATTTATGATTCAGCTTTCGTTATCATATTTTATTTTTGTAAATTAAAATTATTCACTATTCAATATTTGTTGACTTATTTATCAATACAGATTCCTCGTTGCATTCACGCGTTTTCTAGCCACATGAAATAATACAATGCAGCACTGTTAGAATTGAGATCGTGATTTACAATTTCAAATAAAAACTCGAGCCATTAATAATTAATAATTTCATAAAATCGAATAATTAATAATCGCTCGTATATTTGCATGAAGAATCCGCTGCGAGAACTCAAATGTATAATGTATTTGAAACAAATACATAAAGCGAATAATCGTTTCATATATTATATCTGCGCAAACTCACATTAACCTTCGCGCGCGCATATAAGTTGTAAACTATTTCGCAAGCAGCTGTATAAAATAGCCTAGATTCCAGATATAAATCACGCCAAATTATTTTTCAGACACCCAGAACCTACGTTCTCTCCCTCTCTCACGCACATACACAGCTCACCATACCAGAGCTCGTATACATAATCCATTAAAATTAGGCATCAATCAACGATCCGCTTTCTTCTCGCGTTGGACTGAGCAAACAGCTCAAAGCAGAGTCTCTCTCTCTCACTCTCTCGCTCTTCGCCAAAAGCGAGCCACAAGTGCAGCCTGCCCTCGAACTGCCTGCGCAAAAGAAAAAGCTCTTACGCGCGCGCGCGCCTCGAGAGAGAGCGTGAAAACAAAATCAATCGATGGAATTCGAATCATCGTAAATTGGCGTGGAGCGACAGTTGGAACGTGGCCCCGTATAGCCATCGAATTGTTGTCAGCTCTCTCGCTCTTGCGTATGCGTGCATAAAAATGTCAGAGAGAGCTCTCTTGAGGTTCTCTCTCGACCGAGTGCATCCGAGAGAGACTTTTCTTTCTTTCTTCCGTGGCGAGATACATACCTCACTAGTTCTCTTTCTCTCTCACACCGACTCGCACTCGGGCAAATAATAAAAGAGAAAGAGAGAGAGGAGCTCGTCAGGACAGGTCCGCGCGATGATTTTGAACCTGCACCGATTTTTGCAGCGAGCGAATTATTATGCGCGCGTTAACGGCCCCTGCACCCCCGTATAGTCGCACCTGTTATAAGTTGCACAGGCAATTGCGAGAGTTTTTATTTCTTGCGCTGATGAGCAAAGTGCTTCTTTTTAATTTTGCTTAGTTGGATTTTACTATGGGTGGGCGATTCGTGGAAAGAAAGCAATTGCTAAGCCTCGGGTTGTAATGAGTATATATTCTTTGTAATTTTACGCGTGCCTGTACAAAGGTGCCGGTGACTGTTTGGACGATGATTATTAGCGCAATAATTTTTACATAATGATGATGAGTTTTGTCGCGATGAGACTATTTCCGAGATTGCACCGATGTCCGTTAGAGTTGTACTAACTTTTTGAACAAAGTTATTTTTCTATTGCTTCTCGTCCTGGGTGGCATTCCACGGAGAATCCTAAGTTTCTTTGTAAAAACAAAATTCATGAGTAGTCAGTATACTTTACACTTGGTTTTTAAATTTTTATATTCTTTATCGATAGCTTCTTCGATGGCTGCATAATTCGTCCAAAATCACGTTACCGATCGTTTTTTCAAACATCACACACTCGCATCGTCAATTTTTACAATTCTTTTCTCAAAGTCACGAATCGAAACAATTAATTGCGCTAAACAACGTCATTCTTGCATAAATATAATACCCATTAAGAAATACAGCATCAATCACGCTTTAGTTACGTGAAGAAATAAATCTGTTTCGCGGGTAAGCCGCGCGACGCGGCGCAGTACAGCACGCTTAATCGGTATCAGATAGCGGATTTTTCCGCTGTCCCTCGTTCTCGCGAAATCCGTTAACGGCCATAATTCACGACATTATCAACTCATTAAAGCGATTGCGCGAGCGACACGGCCATTAATTAAGATTTACATTGTGCACCGACCCTCTCTCTCTCTCTCTCTCTCTCTCTCTCTTTCCTTGTCCATACATACGCCCTTTTTTTTCGCGTGCGCAAAGTAATTACACCGCGGTTTATACGCGCGCGCGCGTGCCTGGCGCTCTGCGCTGCACACTCCGCACGCGGCCAGTTTAATCGCGAACGTAATAACCGATTTGATACACGTACAAACAGATCATAAATCTACCAAACGCACTTTGTAGGAGCAAAACAAGAAAACGGGGGAGAGGGAGAGAGGAAAAGCAAGTCTCTCGACCTTACGCGCTCTCTCTCTCTCTCTCTCTCTTTCAGCATCGCGTCGTTGTCGCGAGCGCGTGCGTACTCGCATATACGTGCTTTCTTGAATTTCGAAATGCCGCAATAATTCGTGCGAGGCCGTTAAAAGCCTAGAGCTAGGAAGTGTCTCCTTCGTCCGCGCTTGCTGGAAAATGAGTTGTATAGGCAGTTCGTAGCTCTGTACCGATCTCTAGCGCGAGCGCGCGGGAGAAAAAGAATCGGCAGCGCAAACGAGACGTATACGCGCACGTTCGCCACACATGTATATATAGCGCGAGAGAGCTTGGCGCCGTGAAATATTGAAATGTCTCGTGGAAAACGTCGAGGATTATTGTGAAAGGCCCCGTGTGGCCGCTCGTGACTTACTCGCGCCGATATACATACGTCTATGAATGCATAATGCATGTACGTGTGTGTTGCTGTATGTATATAGACAGTTTTGCGCGTGTGGTACTACGAGGGGCACTGGAGTCACAACAAATAGAAATAAACATCGCGGCTGCTATTATGCGAGGAACTGCGCGGTGCGCGTCGACTGTAGTGTGTTAGCGCGTGTATGCGCGAAAAGCAGAACACCCTGATCTCGTTATAACCGATCGCGGCTGGATTTTAACTACTATACGCATGAATATTGAGCGCGGATTTATTGGCCTTTAATAAAGTGCCCCTTTGTGAGCTCAAGCGCGATTTTCAGATGGCAAAAAAAAAGGTGCTTATAGTGTTCGCGGGCGCAAGTGAGTCTCGAGCTCCATTTCTCTCTCGGCGTGATTCGATGTCTGCGTTCGATACCTGCGCGGTATTAAATTATGATATTTGGTCGTCGAGGTATCCATTTTCTCAATAGCATTAGGAATTTCAGTCCTCTTGTATAGCAACTAGGTTTGATTGGTTCGTTCCATTGTTGCGAAGAGATATGGGAACTTGGCAGCAGTTGTCCCATGTAAATAGTGTAATGTACGTGATTTTTAGTAACGAAGCACTCTAATAAAAAGTTAAATTGGAGGAAAATCAGTTTTAACTTAAAATTTTGAATGCTTATCGATTGAGGAAGTTTTATAATTAGCTGAATTGAGTATAGCTTTTTAATAAGTTAAAAATTACACGAAGAAATTTTAATATTTTATAATTTTAAAACTATATGCTAGAATTATCAGAATTTTCAACTAAATTAATTTAAATTTATATTTTTAACTAATTCTTACATTTACTTGATGTAGTAGAAATAATCTTATCAAAATTATGCGTTACGGTTGACGAATGAGAGTTGGCGTAAAATTTGGCTAATCTATCTGAAACTTGCCAGCTGCAGTATATTTATATCAGTCGAACCAGTTCGTTATGCAGCTACACTTTATTAGAAGTGCAATAATCAATGAAATGAGCCAAGACTACCCCATTTATTTTTTATGCACGTAGTTTGCATATATTGTCACGGGAAAAATTTATATCTACTGCAAGCACCTACAACTAAATCAACTCCCAACTTGCAATAATACTCAGTGTGTACCTTGTTACGGTTAATTTCTTTTCAAAGAATTTTACTTTGAATTTAGTATATCTCGTACATTCTAATTTGGTAACTATTGGAATTGTAGTGGGAATTGTGGTGTACATTCTAAAGGTGCCGGATAAATAATTGGCAAAAATATTTATGGACTAATAAGACATCTATAGATCGTATTACGCAAACCAGTTTCATATTTGTAAAATTTTGTTTCAAACGATCGGACAATCTTGCAATCGTAATTTAATTATATACATTATGTTCTAAGAATTTGATACAAATAACTTTAAAAGCTTATATATATGTTCACCTATAGACAAATATAGGATAAAACGAACCCCCATTAAATTGACTAAACGAAACCAAATCTTTGTTAATTAATCGTAAATCAGAGACGATACTAGTGACATAAAATTTTGCATCTCGATAATAATCAACGACCTAAATTCCAACTCCGAACAAAATCCAGAACCACGCACTCCCATACAGCGTATAAAAATATCCCACACCTAAACCGAAAACACGTTTTAATCTCAAGCAAGCACATCAATCGGTGCAAGCTAATCAAACTGCAACCTGTACGATCGGTTACGGATGCGCTAAAAAAGCCCCGCACTCGCGCGGTGAAACCTGGCGGTAATCAAAGCGGCCACGGAGATAATGGAGAAGAGAGTTTCACTCGCGCATGGACCACGCGCCCATTCAAATATGGGCAGGGTGGATTTTCTCGATGTCTACTTTCTATACGGCGAGTCTCTCTCTCTCTCTCTTCCCATTACAGTCTCACCCACGCAGTCTGTATATGTGCAGTGCATGTGTGTAAGACTCTCTTCTAAGGTCGTCAGTATTATGCTCAGTGTGCGAAACGAGCGTCGCGCGAGCGAGCGAGCGAGAAAAAAGTGTCGTGTGAACGCACGTGCGAGCGAGCTGAGAGAGAGGAAGAGGCAAGTAGAGGAAAAATTGATACAGCGGGGGAGTGCATGTGAGAGAGGCTGTGTGCGGACGTTTTCAGGTGAAATACGCGTTGTTGTCGGCGGCTGTTATGCTGGGGAAAAAAGGCGTTGCGACGTTATGGGCGGAGGTCGATTCTGACATTGATTAAGTTGAAGATCGAACAATTTTTTTCATTCTCTTATGGGATGGAGACGGTGAATTTTAGTTCTTTGTGGATTCAGTTGATAAAATTCGAGTAGTGGATAAATGTAGATGTGTACAGATACACTGTGGATACACATAGCACCTTCGAATTTTTATCACAAGTTACATTTTCTTACTATTTTTACTTTTAATACAATAATCTTTCTGGAAAGAATAATGGCACTCCAACTTAACCAGAAAACTATTTTTATTTCTACTATAGTCGTATCTACTATTTGACATCGCATAATGAGTAAACGTTTAATGGGAAAAGAATAATAGTTAATAAATCGTGTACTTTATTCGGCGTAATACTTACCTGAATGCAGGGAGATTGTTAATTGTTCTCCGCATAGATTTGTCTATGTTTTTATGGGCGCCCAGTCTGTGTCGTGCGCATTGTACCGACTATTTAAGCGCTATGTCTACTCATTAAAATAATTGATATGCTTTTCTTGCATCATTTACATTCTCGCATGTATAAACCAGAACTAATCTATACATCTATCGCAAAACTCTTATTGTTTCGCCTGCGCAGTCGGGAAAAATATTTTTGAAATATCATTTTTCGAAGAGCGATAATTTAATGAAAGGTATTGTTAATTATGAGTTA
Organism: Megastigmus stigmatizans; assembly: GCA_900490015.1. Classification (NCBI taxonomy): domain Eukaryota; kingdom Metazoa; phylum Arthropoda; class Insecta; order Hymenoptera; family Megastigmidae; genus Megastigmus; species Megastigmus stigmatizans. The sequence continues at coordinate 7,086 of UELV01104299.1, forward strand.
TTACCATGTGATCTGTGTTTAATAGCTGTCGTAAATCATCATAATGTGTACTATTCGATAATATATCTTGATCGAATTCGATCAAACTGAATTCCATCTAGTTTTATATTTCACAACTTTTTTCAACGAATATAACGTTTTAATCACATTTACTTACTTGGATTAAAAACAAAACGTTCGAAAGTTACGATAAAAATTACTTTAATATGACAGATTATATATACACATATCGAGGTGATAAAACCTAATAAGAATTTGTCGCCTACCAAGATTTATCCCATTAATTAATTCAAACTTTGATACTATTTTTGATACTGGAGCCATAAAATGCCTTCCGCATTGCACCAGTCCCTACATGCACACCTTACTTAGCAAAATACCCGAAGTTTAGAAAGTTGAAACGGGATAGTGCGGGTATACATACGCAAAACAAAAAGAAACTTGGCTAAAATATGACGATTTTAAATTAAAGTAATTACCAATAAATTCCGCAATAAAACTCTCGTCCACTTAAAACGCCATCTAGCAGCAGCAAAAAAACAAACTGTAATCCTTCCCAGATCCCGCGAAATTTTCCCCTGATATTATCCGCGTATAAGAAAAATTTTATATTCGTCTCGCGCGACGCGAGTTTCCAACTTCATAAATTAAATCCAAGCCTCAAAGTGTATTACGAGAACTTCTATACGGAATGTTTGTTTATCGATAGTCTCGCTATCGCCTCCCGATATAATATGTTTAACGCCTGTGTGCGCAATCAAACAAGTTCGATCGCCACCTCGCAACAAAACAACAAGCGTAGCGAGCAGTAAAATGTAGCTATATACACGCATCCAACGCACAATATTATATTCAAAGCCGTGGACGAAAAATATCAAATCCCAAACCGTTTGCGTATGAAAATCTACGGTCCGAGTCGTTAAAACAAGGTCGGATCTATGTGCGTGCGAGAGAGAAGATTGTGTCCTTACGCGTACATAACGGCGGATTTTATTGTATATACAGCCAAGAAAGCGAGCTACCTTAACGAATCGAATAAAATTCTTAATGTATGGGTGGATATCCTCTGAATGCGGCTTGGGCCGGAGCAAGAGAGACATCTAATACTGTGTCAATATTTATCCTCGCTTCGAATTATGAATTAGGATTTGCGTGCGCGAATGTGGCGAGATTAATAAGCCATAAAGATAGCTTGTAGCGAGTCGGTTTTAAAGCCGAGTTAACAGTAAAGTATGTATCGGGCGTTACGAGAGTTATGACAAATCTTACAGCTATAATGCGAAGGATACTAAGTACATGTAATTGTTTTTTTGTATGAATTAATTTTAGATTTAATTCATTATGCGAAGCACGGATAAATATTGGTACAGTCGATTGAGTAACTTTTATAAGATTTATTATTAAGGAATTGCTACATTTTCATGTATAGGTACCACTTAATTTTATTTCAATATTTCAGTTTGTTTGCTCAGACCTTTGTAAGCAACTGCTGTACGCGAATATAAATGATACAGGCATGACAATTGAATTCGAGAGGTTTATTTGACGCGTCAAAGCGATATCTGAAAACTCGGATTTATTTTTATTGCCTATATTATAAAAATAAAAAAAGTGGCTTGTCGCACTATCCGTGTCGTTTAGAACGTCATAGAATTACAAACAACGAAATGTATACAAGCCGCGGCATAGTGGCAACTTTTTTTTTTCACCTCCTAATTTACTGCTCGTAAAGTACAATAATGCAGGAAAGGGAAAAAAGAACGGCGACAAAAGCAATAAAATATGAAAAGGAAGCGGGAACGATTATATCGGTGGCGTGTTTCCACGTCAGTATAACACACAACTCCTCGCTTATGTACCTTACGCTCATTGCGAATAAATTATGCCCTCGCACACAATCAAGTCTCTCAAATAAAAATCATCCTCGGCAAAATTATTATACACAAGCGCCGCTCTCGCCGCGGAGAATTCAATAATTCTGCTGCACGCGAGCAAAATACCGATCGACAAAAGGCATAAAAATGAGTCGTCGGTGCATATACGCACATGCACATGCTGCATCTCGCGGACTCGAATTCGTTCGTGTATTGTTTCGCACGATACTTGAATCCTTTGAAATATGTACGCGTGAAAGAGAGAGAGAGAGAGAGAGAAGAAAAAGGTGGAGAATCGCTGCTCCCGGCGAATCGAAATCAGACGACATTCCGCCGGGGATTTTATTGCCGCTGAGAGAGAGGGAGAGAGAGCGAATCCCAGCCCCCACCCGCTGCGCAACTTTACTCGTAAAAACGAATACGTAATTTGCATCGACCTGTCATGTAGCTATATACGTGCGAAACAGACCTTTCGCGGAAAATCCAACACATATAAGTGTTTGTTGGTATGCCCTCAGTACGAATTTTATGTGTGCGGTGTAACAAGCGGAAAACGGGCAAGCTTACGCGATTTAATACCAAACTAGGAGTAAATTCTTGCATAGTACGAGGTCGTATATATTATATTATTTATTTATGTAGGAAAAATGTATGTATGTTGGATCATGATTCTGATAGAAAAATCGAGATTCACGTTCTAGCACAGACAAAATAAGTTATTAATTTTACCATTGTTAAGCAAACAATTTTTGGATTGTTTGCTTACAGTAATTTCCCTGAATCATCAATCAAACCTTCGTTCGCGGAAAAGATAATTCACGAATACATGTAGAGTCACCAGTACAAGGGCCATCCTAATAATTAAGGGACTCACTGTCATCGCCTCTACACAAAACTCTTTACTTACATCCAGCTTAAAAACCACTTGCTGCACAAAAGTGGCATTAATGAAAAGATGCCAAGAGCTGCGTCCTATGCGTATATACATCGTACATAATACCTTTCTATGAAGTAAATCACGCTGCGTGTACTTCATCGTAGGATGACTAAGTCCTTTATGTATTTTTCAATAAATCGTGCGACACTGCGCATAAATTCGCGGGACTATAATCGCTCGGTTTTATTCGCAGGTTCACGCCTACTTTCTCCCGAGCGTCCCCCGGAAATACGTAAAAGGATCGTGGATTTACGTACCTGATTCTATGGCCTGCTTCTAAGTTATACCTATACGTGAACTTATCGCATATGCATGCGATTTTATTAGCGATGATAAGTTTACGGTGCGATTAGAAGCCTTTATTCCTCAATTTGCGTAATTCCTACTGTTTAAAGTGATTACTTCTACACTTGATAATCTTGTTAAATATTCTGATTTGATCGCCGAGAACCTTTGAATTTCTTTTCGTATGCAAACAAAACTATGAATCACTAACTCACTGGTATTATTCCAGTTATTCTAGTTTACTGTCATTCCTGAACCAGAAACAGTATTCCAAATGACGCTAGTTATCTTTTATACATTTGTCTTTTCTTGCAGGAAACTATTACAGTATCGCTGACCTCGCCTACCAGTGACATAATTGGACATTATCCGATCGATCCAAGGAGAAGCGAAACGATCGTTAACAGCCAAACGCAAAGAGTACAGCACGGGGTCTCGATAGTTCCAGGGACGCAATTCTTATCGTCTTGCAGTGTCCCCGCGGCGCGAAGCCCGAACGTTAGGGAGCTGTAAAAGCGCATCGCTCCACTGCTCCTTCATTCTACTGGATATACGCCGTGTGTATATAGACGCTTCCCGGAGTCAGCGTGTCGCCATAAAAATGACCCTTTTTGTGGGATTTTGATGAGTGCTAGTGTACGTGTTACGTTTACCACGCATTTTGCGCCGCCACTCGAATGGTTCATTAGCGGCTGTGTTTATCTTATCGCAATTTTTACGGCCGTTATTAAGCTCGTCTTTTATGCCCCTCTCAGTACGTGCTGGATGTGGGGCTAAGGGCGAAACGTTAGCCTAGCCGTACGATACGCTCTTTGCAGGTGTATATATTGGAAGTATTCCAAGGGAATCACTGTCAGAGTTAATGGTGGAATGTGAAATGTGGATACGCGCAGAATAAGGTTCGCTAGTATTTTAGAGTTAATTATTTTTTATTTGAAATTTTAAAAATTAATTTTTCAATTTTGTTTGTTAGGTTCTAGATTGTGTAAACAGCAAATTACTGTTTGCAATTGTTTATCGACCTGTATACGGATCACGGAAAACCTTTTTTCTATTTTAATTAAGTAGTAATATCGGAAGAATGAAATTATTGGAATGTATGATAATTTAATCCTTTTCTTTGTAAAACATAAATCTCAAATATCTATAAAATAATATTAGGTCAGGTGTCATTTATTTAAGGAGGTTCATCAGGTTTAGAATTAACGAACAGATTTTGATGAAACTATAAACATAAGTTTATTTTTATACATTAAACATGTTAAATTTTTAAGTTGTTTAGTACCTTTACTAATGAGATATCAATAAAATAAATTTTTGCAATTTAACATTGAGTCTTATGTAGAGTTGCATTTTTCTAGACTTTTAACTTGAACTGTATAGTTATTAACGAACAATTTACAGAAAAACTTTTACACGACGTAAAAGAATATTTAGCGAATATTTTGAGACCTTGTACAACTTGCAAGCTTAACTATAAAACTTATAATTTATATGTTTTTTGTATAAAATAGCTAAGCATGAACAGAACCACCTCCATTATTTAAGATAGCGGATAACTTCGTATTTTTTGACACTGCGTACGTTGTTTGAAATTAATTATACAATATTTAACTATATAATGATCTAATAAAATAACGTTAATCGAAAATGTTAAATACGTTAGTAAATAGAAAGTCTGTTACAACTTTGTTTTGACTTCCTACGTCCCTGATGAACCTCTTTAAGCTCTGACGTACCATCAACAAATTACTATATTGTCAATTATAATTACAGAAAAATACGAAAAATCATGTTCTATATGAGACTTGCTGTGAAAATGCGCACTATTACTCTTTTTTATGATACTTTGAATAAATTACAAGTATGCACTAAGTATACATTATCATTCACGCATGCGTGAAGAGAAAAATGATATGGAAAAAAACAAAAAGTATAATAATTGATCTTTATCACTTAAGGGTTAATAAAATGATGGTCTGCTTGCCATAGATATTACCAAAATTAATTATTATTCAATTTTGATCTGTGAAAGACCTTATACGACAAACTCCTTGTCGTTTTTGTGAAAATTGGCTTAAAATTGCACTTTTTTGCAAGACGGTATTATTGGAAACATAGTTAAGAGATCGTTCCAGATCACATGAGTCTTGTTTTCAAAGGATAAAACTCGATTTTCAAAAATAAATGCTGATTGATTCTCATAGAAGTAAACAAGAAAATACATCTTATTTTCACTCATTGTTAAAATACACTGCTGCTAAAATATTACATTATATAATAGCAGAAACTGACAAGTAATTCTGTTAATCAATATATTGAAATGAACTACATACAATTTAACATGTTACAAGTATTTTATACGTATCAGTTATTATCAAATAGTTTTTCCTTATATCAATTAGATTCTTCTAATAATTCAGAAAATATGTACGCAAGAATGTACAACGAGTTTCAGGTACGAACGTAAATAAGATACCCATTTAAATTATTCATGTGATTTTAAATATTAATTTTCATTTTAGTCTGATGTACTTGATATGTGCTCTTTTCATAATGTCGAGTCTATTGTGATGATCAGAAACTGGAGTATTGACAACCATTATAAGGTATTGCATTCGTTTCCTAAGTCTGTGTATTTACTTGGAGTTGAGGAAAAAAATAATTTCGAGAGATATAATGCAAAACTAGAAAATTACGTTATGGATGTTGATAACATTAAATCACAACGAGCAACTCTGTTTATTATTGAATCAACTGATACCACTTTTTTACAATTTACTTTATCTAAATTGAAGAAATCTAGATGGTGGAATGTTGATGCATTTTTCATCATAAAAAGCATTTTAACTTTAAATAGCTGTCTATATGCTTACACATTTTTAAAAATCATTTGGGAATTCAATATATTGAATGCAATTTACGTATGTCACCATCCAACTTATACGTTGGGGTTATGTACATTCAATCCGTATAACAGAAACGGACCACGATTTTGGAAAGAACTTGGAAGCTATATACAAGAAAATGGACATCCACTTACACTATTTATGAATTATTATCAACAAGCATGTAAGTATTATTCTTTCTAAATTCTTTAGGAACTAAATAGTTTCATCATAAAAATTTTCTATTTGGAACAATTGGCTAATTGATTCTGGTTTTCCTATTATAAGTAGATGAACCCGTAATCTGTGAAACAATTAAGTTTGACCGAGCCCAAGATTTGAACAATTATCCGATAAAAATAGCTGAACTGATCTATAACCAGCCCATGGTCGCTGGCAGCGGTGAATCTTACGAGAAGAACCTCTTCGATGCCGCTCAAGGGATCGCTCGGGTAATTTGGAAATATCTGCGAGCGAACATAAATTCTACTCAGTTTAGAACAAACACTGCAACTGGTATATTGAGTGATGTCCTACGAGGTGAGTACGAGAGTTCTGGTGTAGGTGACTATCAACGCGGTCTCTGGAAAAATGAGGTTATCTTCTACCGACAACCAGGGCTTTGTTTCATTACCAAGAAATATCGAATCACAATAGCAGAGAAACTGTCTATAATATTTTCACCTGGTATTCGCTTGAGTCTTGGCTTACTTTACGTCTCTATAACGGGTTGTTTAGCTTGGCTGATGAGAATAAATTACGTTGTAGTAACCCTTGATGTTCTACGCGCTGCTATCGGTATACGCATGATAGCGCAAAAGCTTCAAAGATCTATTAGTAAATTCGTATTTATGCTAATGGTTTATACTTTTATTATTCTGAGCAGTTATTTGAGCAGCCAACTTAATGCCATGATTACAATTGGATCTACTCGTGTTAATAGCATCAAAAGCTTAAGAGACGCAGTTACAGACAATTATACTGTGTGTACACATATCTATTACATGCAGTTCTTTGAAGAGAATATCTTAAATGATGCAAATAAGGAGACTGGTATTTTTGATGAATGTGTCGAATCAGTAAAACGTAATCCTAAGACCACTTACATAGAAGATTGTGTATTGGCTAAAAACTTTAAAGCTTATTGGGATGAACATTTTTCCAGGGATGACTTTTTCGGTAGATACATCGTGCAAACGCATCGCGATGATTCCCCGCTCCGTAAAAGAGTTGCTACAATTTCACTTAGAATGATGGAGCATGGTTTACTGCAATATGAAATAAACATGGAAAAAATATTGTTTATGAAACCGTACACTAAATCTTGCAAGATTTTGTTTCAACACTTAAAATACGCCTTTTACTTTTTGCTTATTTCATGTTTGATCAGTATTTTGATGTTTTTTATTGAATTATATATTAATCCATTAACGACCAAGACCCCGAATTTTCAACATCTTTTTCAAGGCTTTTTTTCAACTATAAAAAAGGTTTGAAAAATTTCGGATCTAATCCGGCGTATTTTGACCTGTTCTTTCGAATGGTGAGACTTATTTTTTGCTAAAACACTCTTGAAAAAAATATGGCGTGTTTTTCACGAAAAAAAGTTAAAAAATTTGGAAATTTTCAACTGTTATATAAAAAATTTAGAAATTTTAAAAATATTTTAGAATCATGAAAAAAATTATCCCGTAATATTTGAACATCGATTGCACTTTTTTGCAGTATTTTGAAT
>UELV01104301.1:0-11439 GCA_900490015.1 Megastigmus stigmatizans
GAGAGAGAGAGAGAGAGAGAGAGAGAGAGAGAGAGAGAGAGAGAGAGAGAGAGAGAGAGAGAGAGACCCACCAGCTGACGACTAAGCAGACGATTTTACTTTCTAATGAAGCAGCCCCGATAAAAGTAATAAAAATCCTATCTCGCGATCTCGATAAAAGAAAAAAAAACTCTCGTCGCACGCGTAAATCCTTGAAAAAAGAAAATAGGTATAGTATACTTGCGCGAAAAGAAAAAGAACGCCTTCACTATCGCGTGTATTCCGGTCATCCAGTACAAGTAGGCTAAAGACAAAAAAGAAAAAAGAGATTGGTAACATCGTCGAAGGCCGTGCGATGTCTTATCGAGTGCTTGCGTATTTATATGGAATCGTGTCTGGACCAATGTGCGATAACGAAAAAAGTTTCGATGAGCGGTCGCACGCGAATTTAGTCCACGGTTATTTCGCAATTTCGCTTCTAATTCATGTAGACTTTTATGGGATTTATAACGAGGTGCGTATTGGACGCGTATAGCAGTTGTGAGCGTATGGCCAAGTTTAAGGAGGATTTTATGAGGCTTTCCGAGCGAACTGCAACACTGGGACACACACACGCTCCATCTCTCGTTAAATCGCCTCTCGTACTTTCCTCTTATCAGTGCCGACCTGACTTGCGGATGGACTAAGCCTTTTTTTGTGCGCGAGCTTTTCTCCCTATACTGTTCTGGCTCTTTGATAACTGAAACCTTGCACGACTTTCTTGGGTAGACAGTCTAAGATTGTTAACAATATAACATTTTTTACTCGCAATGAAGCGAAAATAAAATAATATTTGTTTTAATATTTTTTCAAGCTACGAAAAATTTATCAAGAATTATATTCCAAATCAATAATTTTATTTTAGTATAATAATAGCGTAGTTTCCCAACTCTAAACTTCAATTAACCTCAATGAATCTTCCCAGTATACTCGAAACAGTGACATCAAAGATAATTTTCCTCGGTTAAGTAATCTTTTTCTTAAAAAATAATGTATTCTTCTTGAAACAGTTTCTATAAATTCAAGCTTTTGTTAGTGCATCTGAATTTAGCGATTTTTAAGTTACATCTATACTCTATTTATCATAGCAATTAAGTGAATTAAGTAAAAATTAACGGATGTTCAATTCATTTGGTTCTTCGTACCTTTAAGATTGAAAAGACTTTAAGAAAATGTCGTCTGTAAAAGCGGAAGCACGAGTCTAGGGGAAAAAGGCAACGCGGCACGCAAAAAAATGCAACCGCCAACCACTACGGACAACCGCCGCCAATGCGAGAGCCATGAAAGGTGTAATTTAATTGAATGCAAACATATGCTTCGTTAAATGCAATTGGCATTCCAAGCACGACAGGTTGATTCAAACTGCGACGCTCGTATGCACCCACGCAAAATGCACAATTGATAAATAAAAAAGTACCGCGGACACGGAAAAGTGCGCGCGTCCGCAACGAGCGCGAGAATTTTCGCACAGCCGACGCCATGATACATCAGATAAAGCAGTCTTTGAGCTCACCTTGATTTAAATGAGCTTCAAAAGCGCTGCGTGGGAGTATGGGCGTGATTCTTTCGCGATGTGCAGCTTTTCACTGACGTCTTTAATTACTGTGCGCAAATGTCTCGAGAAATGTTCTTTATGACAATATTTTTGCTCGTAGCTTTGGTTGAACAGTGAAAAGCATAATTGTAACATAACATTCTCTCGTTTTCTGGAATCTAAGTTTCTACAGTTTTATTAGAAGATTCATAGAAAAAAATATGGATTACCTTGTAATGTTTGTATTTATTGTGCACATTATTTATTGTAAACTATACACTTGTTTACCGATATTAAAGATAATAATTTAACGTGCTTCCTTCGACTGAGGAAGATATAGCATCGCGCAAAAAAGTATTCCAACGAAGCGAATCCGCGAACAAAAGGAATCAAGTGGACATTTATTACTCTACAGCATCAGCTTCAAGGATCCAAGCAAAGCGCAAAGCAAATTAAAGTTTGCCACATCGTCGGCCATCGCGATTAAAGAAGTAAAATGCGTCGATGTGTAATACGTGTTTCATTTATATATATAATATCGTTTCTCTCCCTTTGCTCCGCCAAGGAAGACACGCTTTTTTGGAAAAAACTCGGAAGCGCTCGAGTTATTATTATTTTTTATAATTAATATTATTGTTAATATTATTATTAATGTTATTATTATAACTATTATTATTATTATTGTTGTTATTAATGATAAAACTCCGCGACGACAAATTCATTCGCCACGAGCAACGTCTGGAACGAAAGTGTTTTTATGCATTATAGTTTTTTTTTTCTTTTGTGAATGGCGGACTATGAGTGAACAAAAGTAAAACAGTTATTTTCTTTTCTTTGTTATCGAGAGACAAAATTGCGATATATTTAAATTTATTTATATTACTCTTTACTAGCTCAAAATATAGATGCAGTCTGACCACCTTTTTCTTCTTCTTACTTTTAGCGAACGTAAATATATTAAACGCTAGTTGAAATGATAGTTTATTACATAATATATGTAATAAAATTTCGAATGTAAACGTTGTATAGTCTTTTACGTATACGCATTCCACTTGGGAGTGGAATTTATATACGCATTTGACATACAGCATCCATATGCGTTTATTTTACATATGAAATATGTGCATACAAAATAACGTAAGAAACTGTTATGTACGTTGACGTCCGGAGTGCAACTATATCTTGAGGGGTTATCTACAGTAGAAAAGCACGTCACAAATTCTTACGCTGACTTTGTATTATTCATTTTCTTCGTTACCTTGGCTAAAAGTAAATGTGTTAATTGTCGACGTTGACCAAAGTACCGACATTTTTTCTCTTTTATATTATTATTATTATTATTATTATTAATTTTAATCTTTCATAGATTATAATTATTTTATTTATAATTATTTATTAACTTGGCCCTATAACTGTTTTCATCTTTTAGAAATTATACTAAAATACTGAGCATTACATAGTGAAAAGAGTCACGTAAATAATTGAACAGCACTAAAATTTTGTAAAACATAGCTTTTCTTCATTTTCTGTTTGGGTTTCCCTTATTTTTTTTTTTTTTTTTTTTTTCACGTGTTTACCACAGGTTTTACAAGACACTGAGCGTGAAATTTAGTGCTGTTTAACTATTTACTTAATTTTCTGTAAAATCTACTGGTTTTTTTCTCCGTATATGTACTTACAATCGATTATCGGGCTTGACGATGTCAATGACAGGGACATTCACCTTACACAACAATGTAACCGAAAAAAATAAAGAATAACTAATTATTGAATAAACATTTTCTTTAAGAATGAGACGGTAAGAATTTTTCTTTCAGGAGTAAAAGTAATTGAAATTAACGAAAAATTTGAATATCGAGGAAGGTTCCAAATGTCGAATAATGTTTCATTCATTCCGAAGTATTAAAATTTTAAGAATCCGTTACCGGAAATCTCGGATGACCAATGCTTTACCTTCAGGATCGCAGCTACAATTTGAGTCGGCATAAGCGACAATTGTACAACATTGAAAGTTTTTACTGAAATTCTAAAGTGAAAGTGAACGTAAAAATTATTCAAGTTACAATTACCAACATAAAAGATGTACAGTATAGACTCTGAAAATGTCAGTTGATTGTACTTCCACGTTTACCTTTGACAATCTTTCCAGCCGCTTGTAACATTCGCGATCTATATTTGATCAATTTGCAACGTTTGAAGTCGTCCCGTGCTTGTAAAAGTAAGTAAGAGAAGGAAATTTTGGTCTTGCTAAAAGCTTTGGTCATCCCGAAGCCTAGCGATCATTCAGCCTTTCGAACCTCGCTCGCGACGTCTTATACGAAGACACTGGATGTCTCAAGCATAGGAAGAGAGAAAAAGAAGTGGAGGTGGCGCGCGTGGGTGGATATCTCAAGAAAAGATGAACAGAGAAACCAAAGGTAAAATATTGATATTATATGTAAAGTACGGAAGAGGAGGAAATATCCTTATTTCGATGCGATAGTGCGGAGATCAGCTGTGTGTCTTTTGTATAGTGTCTCTGAGTGTGTATGTATGGGTGTGTGTGTGCGTGTACAGGTGTCTGGTAAGTGTTGGCGTAAGCTTGTCTCTGTGCACGTGTGTGTACGTCTCCGGTGTGTACTTCTTTTCTCGTATATATCGCCGTTTTCATCTCAATGGTTGAGTAGTCGTTGCTGCTGCTGCTGCTGCTGCCGCCGCCGCCGCCGCTGCTGCCGCTGGCTGATATGTCAGTGTTGCTGTTGCTGTTGGTGCTGCTGCTGGGGGGTCGGCGGCACGGAGGCCGCGCCAACCTCCGCCGGGAGCTAGACGGGTCCGCGCGGACTGGGCCAGAGCTGCGAGGCACCGGACAGTGCGCGCAGTCCGATCGTCACCAGGGATATGAGGAGGAGGCAGGCACCGCGCGTATCCAGCGCTGTCGGCCGAGCCCCGCTGCAGGTCTCCTTCGACTGGTCCAGCTTCGCTGTAATCAGACACGCACGATTTCAACACCTCGTTCGAATACTCGCTACAGAGACCATAGGGACCCTGGTATAGAAGGGTTGAGGAGTTTCTAGCCAGCTTTTACCCAGATCTTTTAAATATATCGACTGTTCGCTATTATTAACCACAAAACATTGCTATTTGATTAGCACGTTGTCCAGTCAAACTCGTCAATTTCCTACCAGGGGAGATTCATTTTTTTTTGGAAATTTAAATTTTAGTTTAGTATCGGATTGCTGACTCGTGTTACTAATTTAATCTAAAGGCTATAGGGGAACTATTGAATTAAAACCACAATCATGAATGAATTGATACAAATAAGGATCTCGACAAAGTCGATATTAGATATAAAAAAGGTGGTAAAATAGATCTCTTTCTTGAAGGAAAAATTTTAAAGAATGACTAAAAATTGATGCCTATAGTCTTATTCTTCTGCTTCTACTTAGATACATTAAACTTAGGGTACGATAAATTTGACCTTCTTAAAAAGGATGTTCTTCCAAGTAACTGGATCGATTTTTGTTAAATTAATTGGTTATTAATTCAACATATTTTTGGTCGAAAACTCGTTATTTCTGCTCGCAATCCGTGCCAAATCCCAGCTCCGACCGACTAATTTATGCATTTGCGGGCGCGCGCTTGATAGTCAGTCTTAATGAAAGCCACGCGGTCCGCCAGTGTCTTCTCGGCGCGAGAAGTTAACTGTTAAAGTTTCCTCCTAACTGGTTATGCTGTTGCGCGCGTCCTTTTCTCATTCTCGTCAACTTACTCGCGAGAGTCAATGGAAACCGAAAGCTTCGTGTCTGTCTGTAGTAGAAGATGGGCGAAGAGAAGAGATGAATATTCAGCGAGAGACGGGGAAACGCGCCTCGACGAATGGTCTTCCGACCTATTGCCCGATGCTTTCTTATACGCGGTTGACATCTCACGGTGATTCAGCACCGCACCGACCCAGATTTAAATATATATACATTTCTTTTACAACTGGTTGCTCAATGTCGATAGGAATCCATTTGCAATGGTTTTTTTGGTACTTTTTTCGATGTTATAGGAATTCATCAATATGTCACCGGCTAATGTAATGGAATTGCTTTTTATTGATTGATAATAATTACACGACGCTTATCATTGTTAACTTGCGCATAAAGTAAATCAATGTACGCATTGCAGAGAATTCTGCAATATAGGAAGTATGATTTCCGTAGCATTAAGGTAGTAGCGTAGTAAATAGAATTGACATCAAGAAAATTATGAAAATTAAGTAAATAGTACGATTTATGTATAAAAAGGACTGTTAAATTTTTGTGACTTAGAGAGAGTTTTGAAATGAGATATTAACAATTTTTTTTCACATCTAACTTCTCTTATAGAAATAGTACATTTCGACACGGGGGCGGAAGAGGATTATTTCACTCACGAAACGTTTTTCGGCCGAGCGAAGCGAGGTCGAAAATTCGAGTGAGGGAAAAATCCTCTTACGCCCTAGTCTCGAACCGTATTTTTCATCACGAGAGCCGTAAAGTCGCATCAAACATGCGATTTTGTGGTTAGAGTGACGAAAAGTGTATTTTCATGCTCTTATTTAATTAATATTTCGGAAATTAACTTTAAGATCTAGATAAATTTTTTGTAATCATTTTCTGACTTTAACAATCTTGTTTCATTGGTTACTAGTTAATGAAAAATAATAAAATAATCTAAAAAACAAGGTTTGCGTAATCACGCATAGGTATAGCATATTAGTATAGCGTTGCCATATCAACCACTGCGTGAATAACTCTGCTTTGACTTACTTAGTTGATAGGCTTAGTTGATACTACCTTAAGACCAGGTTAATAACATTTTCTATTAATGTTGAACTACATGGAAGAAATGAACCTTTAAAATATCAGATCTTTTCACCGTTGCTGGTGCATCATTGTTTGAAAAATGTTTGCTACTTAGTTCCAATTAGAAAGATTAATTTCTTACTTTACTACTTTTAGTAAATTACACAATATATTTAATATATCCATTAAGTAACTATTCGTATGACTAAAAAATATAATAATTCTAAGCTACCTTTATAAAATAAGTATAGTTAGTGTTAGTGGTTAGTACTTAGTTATTTAAAAACGGCATTGCTGCGATAATCCCTAGATTGGAACTTGTCAAATCGTGCGAAAACCCTTGAGGAATCGCAAATTCAAAATAATAAGTAGTGAGATACCGTATTTATTTTGAATATAAGGACGATGAATTAACAAAAAGATATTTTTATTCTCTGTACTTTCCATTCACATTTTTAATAGCTTTAATTTTAATTATTTCTAGATGAACCAACTCTTATTAGGAAATTCGTAAAGACAGTGTAATCAAGAACAATATATCAACGATGGTCATCTTGAAACAAGAAAGAAATAGAATGCAAGAGCGAAAAAGAGAGTGAGATAAAGGAGAAGGGAATAAGAGAAATAGCTAAAATTATTTCGACAGTGCAGAGAGAAAGTTGTTCCGCGTGAGAGGAAGCAAGACTTGGAGCCGAAACGGACGGCGAGGCAAAGGTTAAGAGAACACACAACGCAGAAGGGGATAGCAAAGCTCAAAGAGATAGTGCGAGTACGAGCGAGACAGATAGAGAGAGAGAGAGAGAGAGAGTGGGAAAGGGGAGAGAGGGGAGTGAGCAGTAGGGGTGGATGGAGGAGGTGAGGGCAAACGGGTGGGTGAGTTTGCCGCAGCGGTCGTGAATTATCGAGATCCGGGTTTGGCCTCGGTGGCTGTGCGCACCTTGCCGATAAAACAGACAGAGAAAGAGGGGACAATACAGAGGGGAGAGAGAGAGAGAGAGAGAGAGAGAGAGAGAGAGAGAGAGAGAGGAGAAGGAGGAGAAGGGAGAAAAGGTATAGGTAGGTCTCTGGGGTGCTGTGGCGCGTCGCTGGGTTTTATTGCGTGCGCTGCGAAAACAAAACAGTGATAAAACACTAGCGCTGGATTCACTGCTGTACGCTTCATTTTTAAGCGCCAATTCTCTGTTTAATTTTTAACAATCGTAAAGCATTGTTGCACACATATTTTTTGCCGCATTTCATTCCTATATATAAAAACATTATTGCTGCTTCAGAACAAACTGCGCCAAATATCAAATGAGCTGTGCGTTTTCGTATAAAACGTCAATTTTGTGCTTATTATGGTATTCGTTCTCTTTTATTTCGCTAAGCTTGAGTTCGTGACTTTTACTTTTTTTCATTCCTATCTGGTACGGTCCATTCTTGCATAGCGCTAATCCCTGCGAACCTCGTTAAAATTCTATTCTTTTCCATTTTCCGAGGGTGTCAACTTTTCCATTACGCAACTTTTCCATTACAAACAGTTTTTCGCAACGTTTTCAACGCGAATCGTAAGTTTCAATTACCTGAAATTTCAATTAGCGCGCAAGCTGAATTCAAAATTATTCGCTCGCTTTAAATTTTAATGCGACGTATACAAGTGCTACCAAATATTTACTATGTGAGAAAAATACAGAAAGATTCAGGATTATTCACATTAGGCAATAGCTGTTTAATAATTCGGCATATAGTTTTTGAATCTTTTTCGACAACAGATAGTTTTAAATAAAATATAATATTTGAAAATCTTAGGTATTTTGAAAAATATGAGAACTTCATGAAAGGAGTATGTCCATATCTGCCTTTAATCAAATTGTAAGGGCAACGTACAAAGCTTGCACTATCATTTAGAGTATGAAAAAACATTTAATTTAATTGAAAATCAGTCCCTTTCTATACTCGCGTGTTTCTACTTCCATTAACTCGCTCTTTTTTCATATATTTCCCTTCAAGTATAAGGGAGTTAAATTTTTTTTTAAATTAAATGTTTTTTTCAACTTTCCCTTCGAGTAAGGGGGACAAATTCTTATTTAAAATAAATGTCTTTTTATATTCTAAATAATGACGTAGGTTTCATGTCGTTGCCCCTAGACTCTACTTTTTATTCGAGTCTCGTGGGCATCTTCCTTTAGAAAATAATATTATTTTTTAAGTATAATTAAGCAGTGGCCTTAACAATATTTCAAATTCGGGAATATTTCAAATTGTCACAAGGTAGTTTCGTAAAGGAGGAACTTACACATAAATGACTTTGTTATAATACATTGTTTCAGATATACTGAAGTATCATTTAAAATGTTGCAGATATCGCTCGACTTTCGTATATTTTATTTAATGGAAAGGACAAAACAAAGTCTGTCAATCAACCGTTATACCTTAAAGATCCTTTTAGACGAACCCCAAATTCTTGGGTATCAACGCTGCTGTCCTAAGTAAGCCCGTTAATACGAGTCTGGACCTAGTCCATATAGAAACGAAATTGCAATCTTTCTTCTTACTTAATCTTTAGAATACCGGAAAGCCAGTATAGTGACTCGGTATACATGAATACCCTCCCACCTTTTCCTAGGTTTACCCATCGGTAAAAGATTTTCCAGGTAAAAAATTGCGTCTCAAACCTAAACAAACGCTAAAGTAAATTCTGTAAAATAGAAACAACGTCTTGAAGATGGCCCCCGAACATACCCAATATCAGTGACCTGGATGTTCGTACGAAAAAAAAAACATGGATTATTTTATTGTCATCGGTCAGGCAGATTTGAAAACCCTGTGTAGAATTTCAATCTCCTATGTCAACTGAAAATGAATAAAAGCAACTCCCCAGATTTAAAAAAATACTGTACATAGCGCGATACCATTCCGGGGCAGAAAGCCTAATGAACGAAGCTCTACGCATAGTCAATCCATGATATGAGATTTTTTTATACATTTTCTAAGGGGGGTTACGTACCTTAAAACCTGGTAGTGTAAAGGTTAAAATCACTACTCGACTGATATAAGTATGATTAAAGAGAGTCTATTATTGTTGGCTACACACACAATATTTTGTTGGAACAACCAATTTATTAGTATTGACAGTCAAGAAATTTTAAATAGTAATATACATTCTAATAGTTACTTTATTTGATTAAAAAAACCTGGTTAGGTATACTAATAGTAATCTAAATTTTTCTTATTTAATCATTTTCTTGTTTTTACGTTACGTTGTATACTGTTGAGTTAAGATTTATAACTTAAAACGAATTGAATTAAACCCCACCAAAGAATTATATATATAATAGATAATTCAGTGCTAAGAGATTTTATTAAGGTTTTTTACGGACCAACCAATACTGGTTCTTTCAACCAGCTTTTTTCCACGTAAAATATGCAGCAGTGTTATTGATCTCCTTCTTTTTCCATCTTAACGAGAATCTTCTATGTAGTTAAGTTAAATCAATGAAGTCCGTAAAAATAGTCAATTATTAATTTTTAAATCCATGCTAAAGAATAAATGATGAGCGAGTAGAAGCTGTTAGCTTCGATTAAATCATAATCATAGTTTAATCCATCTTGTACTCCATTACCGTATCAGAAATCACGTTTGATCCCAAAGTTTCCAGTAGGGCCTATTAGAGCAAATAGAACGATCGTCCCAGCATACGTAATTACCAGTAAATTCAGCTCAACAACGTATGTAGTTGAAGTGTATATAGACGTTAGTTCCAGTAGTAGCAGGGCGAACGTGCCAAGTCGAGTAATCCATCTGGAGCTTAGGAATTCGGAAAATGCGGGCAAGCTGCCCGAGAAAAATAAAGCAGCATTACCGTATAGCGCGGCACACACGCGGAGAAATACAGTCGACGCCGAGTAATGCTTGGGGTGGCGGAGCTTAGAGAGAATAAAAGAAGTTGGCCGTACCGATGATTTCCGTGGCAAGATTATCAAGATGTAAGAGAGGCGCGGAACAAGTGAGCGAGAAGACGATAGAAGATAAACAGACGAGTTAACAAAGAAGGAAGATAAGAGAGCGCAATAGAGCGGAGAAAAGTAGGGTAATAAAGAGTCTGGAGGTACAAATAAACGGCAGAGTAAAAGTCATTAGAGAGCGAGAAGACGGTCATAAGGGAGAGAGAGAACGAGGAGAGACCGAGAAGGATACGTAATAGAGCGAAGATGGTGGCCAAAGGAGTTTAACGAAAAAGCTACTGCTCATGCCGAGGAGTTATAAAAAAGTGGCATAAGCTATAAAGAACGCGAGCTTTCAAACAATATGGCGAATGAAAAGTAGTAGCGGCAAAGTTTAGGGGTCAGGTCTGATGGTGCGAGATAAAAAATTTTATTATGTGATTTAAAAAGTGAGAAGAAGTCGTTCTTTATATTTAGAAAATCTTGTTTTTTTCTTCTCTTAGTCATATTTTTATTGTAGTATTTAAGCATTTACTAGAAATATTCTAAAACTTTTCAGTCTATTGAAATACAATAATTAAAAATAATTGCTAATTTTATGATTTCGAAAGGACAACGGTAAAACAATAACTCTAACTCAACTCCAAGGAATAAGAGAGAAGGAATACAGAAATATGACGAGCAATTTTCCGTGTGAGCATTATCATTTCAAATAACGACTAAATTAAAACTATAAAACGTAGAACTCTTCGAAAATAAAGTCTACCAAATATCAGTTTACTACTAAGTTCCACAACAATAAGACAAATATCGGGGAAAAGAGTCGTCAAAGGTAGCGACAGAAGAGCAGAAAACAATAAGACAAGGAAAGTTGAACGATACGCAAGAGATGAAGAGAGCAAGAGAGATGGAGAAAAGTATGATGAAACGTAGAAGAATGGAGATGGGGGACGAGATAGAGAGAGAGAGAGAGAGAGAGAGAAGGCGCAACTGGCCGGCAGGCTGGTATGGATCGATGCGGCCGCAGTACATGTCGCGCTCCAAGGCGAAATATCCGCGCAGATGGACGGAACGGAACGAGACGGACGAGCACGATCTCGTGCAGCTGAACTGCAGACACACCGATGGTGTGTGTGTGTGTGTGTGTGTGTGTGT
>UELV01104303.1:0-10608 GCA_900490015.1 Megastigmus stigmatizans
ATCAGAAAACATGGTTTGCATGATCATTTCTGACCGATTTGATTCTTCTATACAGTGTTGAAAGTGGGCATGAGCAAACGTGCACATTTGACGTTAATGGGTTAAGAGGAAGTTTATTAGCGTATCCGAAGATACGAGCGAGAATATATGCAATTCGCGCTCAGCCATATGTTTCTTCGGTTAAACAGTCTCGAACTTTATCGATATGCCCAATATGTTGTTCAGAATCACGCCTTCCAATCATCGCACAACACATACAGTACACAGAGTAAACCATTGAATTATATCTTTTAATCACTTTTACACTCGGGAATAACCATCTTTATCCAAGAATTACAAAACACAAAGCAACCAAGAGAACTCGATATCTTACTCATATACAAAAGAAAGCTTCTTTCATGCATTCATCGCAGTCTCGAATTCCGCAGCGCAAAAAAAGGAAATCAATCCGATCGACATAGTTTACCCTTTCTCATTCGATCCCGCGAGCAATTATTCGAATGATATTACGTTATATAGACGATCGCCGGTTCCGCAACTCATTATACTCTTTCGAGCTTATATATTTCTCGCTACTCTCTCCTCCCCTGCGAGCTACAGATATATCGTGCGCGACTACTATTGTACGCGAGCTGCGCACGAGTGAAAACAAGATAAACAGGTTGCCGATTGATTATAGAGAGGGCAAACAACGAATCCCCTGCGCATATCCGATACCTATATATATATTCGATCGGGGAAAAACAGAGTAATCTAAAAATACTGCCCCCGCCGCAACGCAAGTCAAGCGCCGACAACAACAAGCTCATTCATCTATGGACTCTTTATGCGGGCGTCGCGCTATCAAACATTTTTCCATCGCTGAGGCGCAGCTCCGCGCGGGTGAAAGTGATCGAGTGCTCCTGCTGCTCCTGCTGCTGCTGCTGCTGCTGCTGCTGCATATATATTGTGTACTTTCCATGTATAGTTGCGAATTCATGCATAACGCCGCAGCCGCGGCCTACTATACAAAAGATATATAGACAAGACTCTCTTACTGCCGGCGCGCATGTGCACTTTCTATAGCGTAATAAGGTATAAGGGGGCAGAGCTGCTGCTGTTCTAGCGCAGACCATAGAGACTGGTCCTATATATAAGCGATTGCCACCTATTTGCGCTGTGCGCGAGCCAGAAAGAGAGAGAGAGATAATGACCGTGTGCGTGACGTCGCGCGACACACACGCGCGAGATAAAGTATGCATGAAACGTCAGAGGCATCGTACGAGTCTGTGTACAGCTTGTACGTGTGCTTTTATGTGTACTTATACTTTAGTTATTGCACGTGGGCTGCGCTGCGCCGTACTTTTTTTTATATGTGCAGCCCGGACGCGAGGAACGGAGTTTATGGGGATGTTTTGCGGAAGAGGTTCGCATCACGGCCCTCTTTTTTATTTCGCCTCTCGCTCTTGACTCGTGTCCTTCCGAAGATTCTTATGACGTTGTGAGCGGGAAAAAAGTGGGAGAATCTTGTGACGCGTAGAGTTTGTGTTCCGCTAGAGTAGATGGTGGCGATACGTTAATCGAACGGCTAATATTTTTACAACGCATTATTATAGGCTGTGTATTTACATTTTTTAATAATATATGTAAACATGTATGCATATTGCCTTGTGTTAATTTTCCTCTTTAGCGGAAATTTCAAATGTTAGAGCCATTTTTGTACAACTCAGATTTATATTTTGATTCTTATACAAGTATCTTATATTGTAGTAGATTCTTATACAACAAGTACAAAAATTTAGTGTACAAAGATTGAATTGCTTACATTATCTTGAGAAATATTAGTTGTTCAAGATTTTTCAATGTAAAATACCTTGTTAATATAGAGTTTTTTAAAGGCCTATTCACGTACGTACCGACAGTTTTTCATTTCATCAAGCTGATTTCACAGTTAACCTAGACATCAATTTGGCTCTACATATTTTATGCTTCGCAAAGTAAGTACTTTTGAAATCGATACTGACGATCAATATGAAAAATTCAGTCGGGAAAATAGTACATTTTAATTGTCGATAAACACGATTTCGGAATAGAATTTCAATATAAAGAGCATTCTACGATACATCACCTACTATCCTTTATGAAAAAAAAAAAAAAAAAAAACATCGTCTTCTTATCATTTACGCACTACCCTAAACGTTCATTTCATTTAATCGTTTTTCTAATTGTCATTGATTTTAACATTATATATTGATTTAAACGAAAATAAAGTTTAAATAATAAATTTATACGTAAAAGAGGTTTTTAATTTATTTCGATTTATTTTGAAGTGGCTCCGGAGAAAAAGTAAAACTTTTTTACTTTTTTATAATATACATCAATAATAATTTTTAATAAAATATTATTTTTAACAGCAATTTAATTTAATTAATAAGATTCTTTAAATTTTTTAAATAGCTTCATCAATTCCTGCGAATATCAAAGATCTCACCTGGTGTCTTTCAAGGAAAGCTTTTTCTTAGTAAATTTTATATGCATTTTTTTTATTTATTTCGGTGAAAATCTATGTTATAATTTTAGTAATGATATTTTTTCGTTTTGGCATACATCTTTATTTGGCAAAAAAAAAAAGTGAAAATAGTATCATATTATACTTAGTATTTTAAAAAATTCAACTTTTAATTTAAGACACATACTGTATTAAAAACAGCGATAGCATTAGAGGAAAACTTGTTTTTTTTAATAATTTACTAAATAAATGCAGACTTGCGATTTAACGATTACCAAACAATTTAAAACATACTCTAGCATGTCTTAACTAATAATATCATATTTTTTAATAAATAACGTAAATTATACATAAAAAAATTCATATACCTAAAGGTTACATCTATCCAATTGTTTATTTCTTAACAAACTGCTTTTAAATGATAGTTTTTAATTTTATCTCATTGCGCTGCACTTTTATTAAAAAAGAAAAGAAGAAGAAACTGATATTTAAAATTAATAACATACAATTATGCAAAGAAAGGAAACCCTACGAAGGTAATAAATCTCAATGGAGAATTCTTTAAAGGTGAAACCCTCCGCAATCTCGCGGGACCACCAACCAACTTTTTCATCAATCCGCTGGAAACCAGTTTTAAAAAATATCTCAAGTATCTACCTACAGGTCTGGCGCACCGGCAAACAATGAAAAAAAAAAGAAAAAAAAAAATGTCGCCGAGAAATCCGATACCCAAACCACTGGCAGACAGCGTGGATACTGGCTTTGGAGTTCGGCTCTACTTTTAGTCCTGTTTGACACTCATATGTGCTAATTGAACATCGCACAATAGTAACACAAGGACATGCATGCGCGCGCGAACAAGAAAAGTTGTAAGAAATATTTTTCTCTCTCAAAGAGAGAGGGAGAGCTCCGGCCGGGATTCGAACCCCAGGCCACCACAGACCGAGACAGCGCGGCGTAAATACGGAGCAACGCCTTAGCCATCACGGCCACGGGGCAACAGAAAGTGGATCGCACGTGTTGAATCTGACTATCCCGGAAGAGAAGCGGTCCATCAGTTTGGAAGGAAATTTTCGTTTGAAATGTACGATTTCCAAAAATTTTTTATCGCAATAAATAAAAAGTAAAAAGTAGAAAATGTCATTTAGACATTTGAAAAGTAGAATAAATGAAATTTATACTTTTAAAAAGTAATAATAATATTTCTACTTTTGAAAAGTATATATGGACCTAATATACTGAAAAAAACTTACTTAATTATTTATTCTATTGTGTACGTCTGTGATAAAATAAGCTATAATAACCTAACCTACAAAAATAGATTGCCTCATTCTCAATAAAATATGGTTTATATTTATAATAAAAAACTTTATTAAATTTGTTTACAACCTACTCTTAGAAATATATGAATGAATAGCTTTTTTTTTAATTTTTAGTTTTGGGATGTTTTAAAAACTTTGTAAACTTCTCATCCGTAACTTTTCGTTTTCAAAATTTCACACATCCTTTTCTCTGAAACTAGGGAAGGTAAAAGAGCTTAATTATAGTGTTTTGAAAATGCTTTTTGCTGCACAATATAAAATGTGTTTAAAAAAAACAATTAAAACTTGTGTTAGGACATTTTATGCAAATAAGCAGAAGGGAGTGGAAGAATACATTCATACTTGCCAAGATTATACCTTTTTAAAGGTAGGTTTTAGGGTTAGTTCATATATATGTATATATGTTTATCAATTTTAGTGTCATCGCAAATATTCAGATTTTTCAAATTATCGCTTCGGTTATCAATTTATTACATTGATTAAATGCCATTGAGATTTATTAGAATCAAGCGCAAACAGTTCTAAGAAATCTTTATGAAGGAAATTCCAATTCTTAATTAAAGCGTGAGGGTGTTCGAAATATCAATAATGCTTATGTCAATCTATAATATCGTATCTTCATTAGACTTTGATTGTTGAAATCATTCTTGATTACCGTGCGTGCACTCGAAATTTTTTTCACAAGTGTAATATCAAACTTTTTAACAAGTTTGTTTACATTTTTTTCTCACAATAATTTGTCTGTATATCGAATAGCACAGTTTTATCTTTATAATCATTTGTGCGATAAGCTGCACGTTTCTTTCTGCTAATCTACTCGCAAAAATATTTTATCAGAAAACAAAGCAATTGGAAATAAAAATTATAATATAGAATTCGCTCTATACGTAAACTGACAAATAATATAAAACACAGGCACAAAAAATAAAATAAGTATTCTGCACTTAAGATCTAACTGTATGCTACTTTTATGTGTATAGTGAGACACTGAATCTGAATCTGATCTCAGAATTGGTTCATTACGTTAGAATTTTGAGATATCTTATATGTATACAAGAAGAGTTTCGAGCTCGGTTTCGAGACGACTTTAATTAAGAAGTCTAATTTTTTTTTTACTATTACATTACTTCCACACGATTTTTTGTCCCTGAACTATACCAATTCAAAGTTCATAATCATTGAAAGCCATAACTGCGTTTGTTTAATTTATTTTAATACTTTTGTGATACGTTTCGAAATTTTAAATTAGCATATCTTGGAGACAAAAAATCGTACAGCGGTATTTCAAAATGGGTTTGGGTGTGGTCGAGACCATACATATATCATACCATTTCCAATCAATATTTTTTTGGCTTACATATCTCCATTTAATCATTTTTAATAACTACCACAGTAAAAGAAATTGAACAAAAAAACAAATTTTTTAACGACTATTTTAAAACTGCTTTCTTTTCATAATTTCTCTAGGAAGCGTTAATTTTCCAAAGCTCTAAAGCTTCACGCAGCATTTCTAATTCTTCACGATAAATACAACAGATCTTTATCATACTTTCAAATACACTCGACAATTATAATCCCCCTACACAATTCGCGATAACGAGAAAGACAATCTATTCTCGCGGCGATTGAAGAAAACCGAAAAAGATGAGATCGCACTTTTTACATTTCCGTATATTATCGCGAGTCTCGTGGAACACAACAAATATCAGAACAACCAAGCGCCAATTACGGAGGCGGCACACGCGCGTGAATCTCACACGTGTATATGAAAGTAAATGCATGATTTATGCTCGTTGACGGCTGATGATGACGGAAGTATTTTAGAGTTTGTTTGTTTTACATTTTTCACGAGAGCCTTTCAGATACAAAGCATTATTGTACTCCATTATTTACAGTCTCCTATAAATCAAAGTGAACAATTAACAATTGTTACCAATGTTTAAAAATAAATATATTTCCTGTAAATTGATAATTATCTATATTTTAAAGTACTAATCTTATGAATTGAACATTTTGAATATTTAGTTTGAAACAGTGAAAAAAATGCGGACACTTCAACGCAATATAAGAATTATTTCAACGAATAGCAGAAATAATAACCTACTATTAACTAGTAGATAGCTTTATAAATAAAGTTCACCTAGTAAATTCTCCAAATTCGGCATAAAAGCCAGCATTTACCGGATCGCAACGGGGAGACGCTCGAGTAAATACATCCGACACGTGTGTGCTGAAACGCACGAGCCACGAGCGCGCCTCTGTCCGACATCGTAATAGCTCCACGCAAACGGACGAAAATTCATGCGAACGATCCGCGGCGCAAAGTGGCTTCGTGGAAAGTACACCACACACTCGCACAGGGATCGCTCATCGCATATATATTTGTTATAACGACGCGTGGCTGAGACGTCCCCGGGAATAATACGGAACTGGCGAGGCGAGCGGCCGCGCCATAACATCCGCGCGTACTTATACAAGCATATAATAAATTGGAGCACACGCGCGTCCGTTTATTACGGCTATAGGCATACTGTATATATATAGTCTCTCTCCGTGTGCGGTGGCGTCCAGACCATCGTATCGGATCAGGCATGGCGGGGATTCCCCGTGGGGACGCGCGTGTGCGTACACGAAAATTATGCCGCGCGCACGTGTGCACCGAGTGTGCCCGTATAGCTATTAGAAGCATTAGTTTTATTGCGAGTTTCCTGCGGTTTTCGGGAAAACCTCGCGCATTTTTAGCATTCGCTCATGGGAGAAATAGCACTTATAATGTTATTTTGGAAAAGATATAAATCACATTTTTCTCGATCCTCCACGAGCCTGAACTTGCTATTTTTTTTTATTTGAAACTTAAAAATAGTTTGCCAACGTTTTATAGGATCCACTTCAGGGCAAAAACTTTACTTTAGGATAAACTTTGTTTGACATTTTCAACGTTAGCGTAGCGCAAAATGTTGTGACTAATTATCTTTAAAAAATTAAAGACAAACTGCTGTTGAAGCACATCAATAAAAAGTAAATTAGTTTTATTTGTGTACTTTATTAACGGGAGTATGATACACATACTTAACAAAGTTTATCCTAAAGTAAAGTTTTTGCCCAGAGGAGGAGCGTATGGAAGACGTTCGAGACGTTGGCAAATTGTTTTTGAGTTTCAAATAAAAACATAAGTTCAGGCTCGTGACGAACGCGAAAAAAAAGGTGGTTTTCTTTTCCAAAATAAGATATATCTTGAACGAGCGATAAGTATTCAACTTCTAATTTAATAAACAATAGCTGTTTTCGCACAAATAGATTGATAATTATAGATGGAATTTCAGTTGGAATTGATATACTTTTAGTGGATCCTTGAGGAAGAACATGCAAACTAAATGCGAATAGCCAGATATATTTGGTTCGACGTTGATAGGATTATTTGAATAAATAACTTGCAAGCAGAAAATGTCATTGAACAATTTCACGATCACGATAACAACCTTTAGAGCCAAGTACAATAATAAAGTTTATTAAAAAGAATGACTCTATATATTAAGGTAGTGTCAAAGACCTGTTATACAATACGATTTTATTGATCGGATCTTGAATAACTGGCCCTGACTCAATAACTACCCAAAATTGTGCAAATATCGAATGCAAGCGTCCTTTGATATGAATAATCTACCCGCAAACAAAAGGGTTTCAAGTCAATATTTCAAATGACACCTTCAACAAGTTTTAATTCGATCTGCTTGGGTTGTACTTATTAAGCCAAACATTTTTAAAGGTGTTGTAATAATATTCACATGAATTTAAACTTTTGCCAAAACAATTTATTATCTGGTCGATTAAGCAATCACGTTTAGTAAAGAAATATAGAACTATATGACACACCGTAAAGAGCATATCTATCGTCTTTAAATATTTAACACATATTCTTGTCAACGTTTCGAATGTGCCAACTAAATTATTAAATAATTTACGTACCAAAATATCGATATACGATTCAACAACAATATTATAGTAATGTTGATTTTTAAATAAGTCGATTTATTATATTATTAAGTCTTAAGTTTGATCGTATTTTACTTGACTTTCTCGATCATAAAATTAAAAATAATTCGGTTGGAATTCTGCTTCTACGAGCAATTAAGATTCGAACGATAATTCAGTGCTTATACTTATATAACATAAGTATATATATGCCACGTTAAAGCTCTATCTATGATTACTTCGTTTGGAACCTTTACTATTACCAACCGAACTCAGCAATATTTGATTTAATACTGCTAATAAACGAGCAAAAGTATAGTGGTAATCATATTATCCTATTAAATAAAGAAAAAAACAATTATTTTACGGTTGCTATTACATTTTTAGAATAAATTATGAAAATTAAATAAATGAAAGATCTTCGATTGTTGGAACTTAATTGTAAATTGCTGTTTAATTTATTTTTCATGTAACGTTGAATCACACTGTAAACAAGTTTTTAATTTACGTTCATTATTGTATACCCATCGTACGGACAACCGAATCAAATATTTTATAAAAAAAACATTACAATGATATAATATTATTTTATTATTCTCAAGGATTTCCGACACTAATATAAATACCGCATCACGATGTTGTTTTGTAAGCTTTATTTTTTACACATCGACAAGATACGAAAATACTTTATATACCTAGTGTATACCGTTACAAGATGCACGTAACAATAATACTTACGACTAAAGTTTACACGTAATCACAATTATACATTTTAATAATGTTCATTTTGATTGTGGTATAATAGTTCTTTCACATAACTATTTCATTCTGTTGCTGGTATTTACGATTCTATGCACTATAGTGTTATAACAGAAAAGTTATAGACCTAAAAATAATGATTAGCATAACCTCTTTTTATAGCAATACATCAACTTAATTCGTTGTTACGTATAAGAATTCGAGATAATGGCTCGGATAATGGACAAATAAATTTCTATAAATAAAGTTGTGCTGTCTTCGGTTCAAGTTGTTTTGAACGATAAATATTTATGCATGTTCAAATGATGAGTATAGAATTTGACATCACCGTTGATTTTTTATGAAATGAAATATAGTTATAACTTATGTTTACTATAATATGGAACCAAATAAAACGTTTTAACTTTATTTTTTACTGCAGTGAGTGTCACTGTTAAGTAGATGGCGAAAAATTAAAATATAAACAATACCCCTCATATACAAGGAAATGAATAAAATTGAGTTCATAACATACAAAAATTACATTTTCATAGAAATAAATTTACCGATTAATATTATGATTCACCAAGTCGATGACCCTGCCATAAGTTCGAGGCATCAATACCGAACGATTTCCACATGGAATGAATCTCAAAAATTTAAATATGCAAAGGTACGCATAAAATACAATCATTTGTTTCATCACTCCGCTTACTCGTGATTCATCATCGCAACGGAACCACGCGATCATTTTCGACATCGAAAAACACGACGTTATAACCCAACGTAGGTCAGGAAGCACGCGCACAAAACGCGTATGTATATATAAGCGTCATCGGGGATCGCAAGTCACAAGACTACGTCACGGCGCTTTCGTATCGCGATCGCGTAATACAACGCGTAGGTACATAAAAAGCGTATCGCGACCTTCAGACGAGAGAGACTCGAACGTGTGTCTCCTCGTATATAACGCGATTTATAGCGCGTGAATTAGAGCGAAAGCCGCGCAAGCGAGCGAAAACTATATTGTTTTTGCAAGCCTCTCACGACGGAAACGTATTTGGCGACTTCCGAATCGTTATCATTGACTCTATAAAGTGCGCAAGGTAATTGGCGTTGCGTGCATATTGTAAAATTAAATATTTAACTTCTCGTGACTCTTAGAGAGTTTTCAAAAAATATAGTCTCGGTAAAAAGTCGTAAATATTCAGTTTAATTTTTAATGACACGTTTGAGTACTCACTTTACTAATAGTTTTAGTTGTAAAAATTGTAAAAAAAATATTGTATTTTCGTGGGTTATTTATTCTTTTAAAAATAGTATAAGCGATGCAATACTATATACTTATAGATCATATACGATTGATTGAAAATTATAGTGTTTCACAACAAAAAAAAAAACATTGCTAGTACCTATATGATTATCTAAGAGTAAAGGAGTTTTTGGTCAGATGCAATGTAATACTCTCAATGAACAGTATATAAACTGTACTCTATTATATATATACTATTATGCTAATATAATAAAGTATAACCATGGTTATTCAAGTGCACTTGAATTCATTAGGTAAAAATTGAAGAAATTTTATGAATTTATGCAGTTTTTGAACTCATTTTATTATTTAATCAAAAACTTTTAATTTATACAACTCTTCACACCATAATGACATCAATTACAAACAATTTAAGACCAATTACATCAAAATTGATCAATCGGTTGGACCTGTAGGTTACGCCAAAGCCAAATTTTTGAAACTGACACAACATAAGATAAAATGGGTATAGAGGCTTCTACTAGAGCTCATTTTGTCAGGAATCCAATACACTTTTAGAATATTATGTGAAAATTTTACTAATTATTATAATTTTTTTGTTTTAGCTGAATGAAAATTAAAAAATTTATAGGTGTATACCCCCCTTAAGTAAATAATATTTCATTTAAATTTTATTATTAATTATTTATAATATAATTGGTGTTAGCATACATTGCAATATGAACATTACGATTATTTTATAAATTACTAATACCTAATAATATATAAATTATTTTATTTCAGCAGATGAATTTAATCTGGTAATGTGTGTATAC
>UELV01104308.1:0-12926 GCA_900490015.1 Megastigmus stigmatizans
ACACACACACACATATATATATATATAGAGGGGCATAGCAATCATAGTAATGATCGTCGTTATCAATCTACCTTGCATTCTGCGGCCCGACGGACTTCATCTCGTAGCTGGAGGAAGCCGTTATGGCGTCGTCTGGAATTTTTCCCTGCTCCATGCCGAGCGGAAGTATACAATGGCCTGGAACGACATTAACGTTATCCAATTACCGGCGGATCAGCCCCAAGGATGGGAGTAGCGAAAGAGAGAGAGAGAGAGAGAGAGAGAGAGAGAGAGAGAGAGAGAGAGAGAGAGAGAGAGAGAGAGAAGGACGGAACCATGGAGGAATAAAAAGCATCGGGAATATCTCCCTCTCTCTTTCTGTACATATATACTTTGAAGACGGAGGAGCTGGGGGGAGGGAAATAATAATATTACGACTTTGGCGTTTGCATATTGACCCTTTGTTGGATTATGCAAATGGGCGCGTGGCCTCTTTAATATCCGATGTATAAACGCGGGAGCAAAAATGTAATGGAGCGTAGCTGCATGGGGTGGGCCGCGTAAGAGGCGCGCGCGCACTTTCTCGTGTTTGATTTACATAACGAGGCAGGGGGGAGTGGATGAAAAAATTCGATGCAAATAGTTTCTTTCCTTCTTTTAGTGGCGAGGTCTAACGTTTAAACTATATTTTTCTCCGAATGGTATTTTAAAAGTTTATCTTTCACCAACGTAGATTGAAAGAGGTTGGAAAGTATATTTAAATATGCAATATATAGGTATAATTTTAGTCGGAATAACTGTATAAAAATCCGAATATCACATCTATTCAGCCTCTTTAATTAAATTTTACACGGGTGGAGGATATTAAATACATATATATATATTCAGTTGCGCGCAAAGAGAGAAAGCCCCTTTTGCCAAACACACGTTTGATGTTAACTAACCATTAAACAGTGCGTAATTTTTACACATTTTCATTTGACTCGTGTGTGCAAAAAAAAAAGAAGTGGGAAACACGCTCGCGCGCAACTGCCGCTGAGTACAATGCCACGCGAGTTGTAAAAGGCTAAAAAATTGCGCCTGAGGGTATAGCACTTTGTAATAGTGGGGAGAGAGAGAGAGGCTACGTTCGGTATACGGCGTGTATATGTATTGCACGAGCTCTTCTCTCTCTCTCTTTCTCTCTCACTCGCGCTTTATTTTCCAGCTTCACAGCCTCTCGTGTATACGACGGCGGCTGCGTAGCTAACTTCCTTTTTGTAAAATATGCAGGGCCTGGGAAAATACAAGTGTTAATTTGCCCGGTGTTAAGTGCAGCGCTCGCGCGTTTTGCGCGCCGTTCTGAATATTAGAAGAGCTAAACGATCGTAGCGTGTTATTGGCCGACGTGAATTACTTTGACGATTGTCCGCGACCTTTGTGTGTGTGTGTGTGTGTGTGTGAATCCTGTGTTTTTGTTTCAATTATCTTTTTTTTTTTATTTACGCCATTTTATTCGCTCCGTTATATAATAATTATTTAGTAATGCATAAAATGCGATGCGCTAAAAATAAACTCTTTTGATTATGGAATAAGGTTGCGATGCCGTTTTCCACTTATATCAAAGCGGTTTAAAGTTGTTATCTCTCTTGAAAATATGTTAGTATATACTTTAATTATTGTACGAAAAATGTTTTCTACTGAAATACGTTGCGAATAATCATGCGCTTTCCAGATTACTTTATTAAATTTTACATTAAATTAAAAATTTGTTTAAATATTGAAATTTTGAGCGACGTTTTACTTTTAAATTTTTAATTAGATGTACTAATTTGCGATAGACTTTAATTGGAGTTCTAACTAATTATTTTTTCAATTGTCTATTTTTTAACTCTACGCTTTCTTTGCCCTTCAATACGAACAAAAAAAGGTAATACAATATTTACATGTTTATTACTATTTTGAACAATGCACTGCACATTTTATAATGTGACGCTCAGAACTCGCCATCCCCGTATCTTTTAAATGGATTTATTAATGGAAAAGTTAGTGTCGCCTGTAACGGACATAGTGACCGAAAGGGTTAAGCAAAATCCTCGTCCCGTATATTCAATTTTCCGTATGCATGGATACGAGAGAAAGAGAGAGAGATAGAGAGCGCAGAGAACCGGACACGGCACATGTCCGGCAAAAGGGTCGATATGCATAAAAGTTTGGTGTAGAGGACGGAGAAGGAAATGAAGAGTATATAGGATATTCGCCGGTTCACAAAGAAATGCCAATCGGCGGGTACTCACCAAAAACATTTTTGGTCTGCTCCTCGGCGGTGAGGACCGACGCTATCAGGACGGCTCCTATCAGCAAAACTACCTGTTCCATGATGTGTCACGGGTTATCCTAGAACGCTGCCTGCACCCGGCCTTTTGTGACGTATCTTTCATGATAGGCCCGATGGTTTCAGATTCATTTTACTCTGTAACAGTAAAGGATTATACATGGATTTTAATGATTTGTTACAGGCTGTTGGACAAAACGAGAATTCGTAATATTCAGAGAAAAAATATTGGAGATTTGTTTCGTTTCGTTTTTTTTCCAATGTATTTGGATTAATTCATTTAGGTTAACGAGGTACGTATATCGATGTATGGTTTATGCGCCGATGGTTTCGTCGAATTATTTATTTTGTCGGGGCTAGCGAATATAAGGCTGTAGGATAAAGGATACGCTGAGTTATTTATGATTGAAAAACGTTTGGTTGGAAACGGAATTGTGCGCTTGACAAGGCTTCGTGATATATTTTATTGATTTGTTTGCAAAGTGTGTTTAAAATTTTTCTGCTACAGTTTTTTTATTGATAAGCAGGACAATTGCTAATACAATAATGGTATAATGATTGGAGTATTTTAAGTACAGCAAAAAAGTAATATAAATATCGTTTTTCCTTTATTTACTTTGCCATTTCACTTCGAAATAGTAAATAAAAGCTTTTTTTCATACTCGACGAATATTGATGAAAATCAATTTGTCAGACGTGCAATTTAATTAAAAATGAAATCAATTCGAATATAATCCAATTTAAATTGAAAGTATATGATTATATCTCATTTTTTTTCTATTACCACAATTCAGCTGCATACGATATGTCCCAAAATCCATAGACTTTTACGTCATCGCGTTAAAACTCAATCGGTATTCAGCTAATTTCACTATTAATTTTTCAACTGCAGTGGTTTGAAAAAAAATAATTTTGGTGATGGAAAATAAGTAGGTATAGCGTAAGCTTCGCGTATAAACCCAGAAACAAGGGGCTGAAAATTTAATCGAACGGCGCAAAGTACAAGATTAAATTCAACTTGTCGGGACATATACACTGGGTATGCATGGGAAGCGCTGGCTCGTTGAAGAGGTCGCAGCAGCTGACCGCACGACTATACCAACACTATAATAGTTGAATGAACTATCCTAGAATGTTTGCTTGGCAAAATTGAAACATTTACCGTGGAAATATTTTCAAAACATGGGAGTTACCTCAGCGGTTTAATGATTTCTTAAATAGACGATCGGAGACTATGATGTCTCAATTCTTATAGAATGATAATAATGACAATAATTATGGTATTTTCTTTTTAAAGTGAAATTGTATGTATGCATGAAGGAACTTAATTACAGAAGATGTGCCCTGAGGAAAAATGTACAAAACCTGTTTAAGCAAATATTAAGTTAAAGTAAGAAAAATACTCGCGAAAGCACGAATTTCATAAATTTTAAGGTTTTCCGCTTGTGTATGCTTATAAAAAATTCCATTTGAGAACATATTCCTTACTTGGGGCGCTTTTCTATTCCATATTTATTTATTATATAAAAAAGTAGTATCTACTGAATTTAGTATCTGCATCTGATGCGATCACTATAATTCATAGAAATACTTTAATAAAATTTTTATAGTTTAATTAGTTTTGCGCATTAACTTTGCACTGTATGTACCAAGAAAGAGAAAGAGAGAGAGAGAGAGAGAGAGAGAGAGAGAGAGAGAGAGAGAGTCTCGCGCTCTCATCCTTATTATGCAGACTTCCTGTGAAAATCTTATTTGCGCTTGAGTAGAAATTATGTTCCTTTGTGTAAGTGTCAGGAGTATCATTTTCGTCAAGTATGTAGAAAAGTGTAATAGAATAGATCCTGTCTGCGTATTGTCTGTAGCTCTCTGTAGCTAATTGTTCTGCGCTTATTTCATATTATTACGCTAAATTGTATAATTGTTAG
Organism: Megastigmus stigmatizans; assembly: GCA_900490015.1. Taxonomy (NCBI): domain Eukaryota; kingdom Metazoa; phylum Arthropoda; class Insecta; order Hymenoptera; family Megastigmidae; genus Megastigmus; species Megastigmus stigmatizans. Next base: position 4,219 of record UELV01104308.1, read on the forward strand.
AAATGGTGCTTTTAGGTGGCTGTATAAAGTTCTCGAGAATGCATTGTTTACATGCTGATTACGTGTTTCAAGTTTTTTTCTAATATAAGATTTGAACCAAGTATTATTTTTGAAATCTTAAATTATTTCAATAACTTATAATATAGGTACCTTTTCTCACGAAAGTGTTCCATTCCTATATTTGAAATTACAACCGAAGGCGAGCGATAGTCCATTCGTTTTCTTTTGAAGGATATCAGCTTCATAGCTTTTAGCGATGCGAAAAAAGGGGACTCGAGCCGAGTCGACGGTCTATTAAGTATTCACAAACAGAACCCGATAATTCATAATTGATATAGCGGGATCCTCTGTTGATCCGCGGAAGGATCAACCAGCCCCCCGGAATTCCCGTCTGCAAAACTCCTTATCTCAAGCCTCCCAGCGGCGGCGGCGTCTCTAAATGGTAGTAATTAAAAATGCTTTCTAATGAATAGAAGATTAAGTGAATTGCCTACCGACCAAGCAAAGTCTGCTCAACATCTCAATAATTTACTGCGATAAAAGTCATATCAATGTTTGACTCTGCTTTATACCCTGGCAATATTTTATGCTGTCATTAATAATTTTTCTGTTCCCAAAATTATAATTGCAAATTTTCAAATTGTTAGCAGAATTTAGGCTCGGAAAAGGAAGTGTTCAGGTACATCTAAACTTTTTTTTAATCATTTTATAATTATTATCTTAATTTTTTTAATGGATATTATTTCTAATATTAAGGGACTTGTAGTTTTTATAAAAAAACTCGATAACCGTTTCAGAATTGAATTGCATAGTATAGAGTATAAATAAATTTATCATTTTCAAAGTGATACTTCAAACGTATTTATATTATGGATTAATAAAAGGAAAATTGTATTTTCCCCAACTAGTATATTTGTTGGAAATTTATTTTGCCATAATAGAAATTATTTTGATAATTGTTCAAGAATTAATTATTTTTAATGACACAATTAATCAACACGTGACAAATATTACATTTAAATCTTGATAAGAGCTAATGATTATTTATGTCATTATTATCAGAATTCATATAATAATTATTTGTCATTTACAAGTTTTGCGATATACAAAGTCTGCAATAATTCTTGATTTCCCATACATGAATCTAAAAGTGACATGAGCCTTCGCTCGAGTAAAATGACTGTATCTTATTCAACAATATAAGAATGAACCGCCGACAAGGAAAAAATATTTTCCGGCAGCTTCATCAGCGGCAGCCGCCCGTAAATCTTAGAAGGACCTTCGCGTGGTTCACATTGAAAATTCAAATCCCCAAAAACGAGGCGGCAGCTGTTTAGGGTCTCTCTCTCTCGTCCCTTATCCCTCCCGCCCCCGTCCTCCTCCCGAAATCCCTTAACGTGAACTCTCCTGAATCCCGCTAAAAACAAGCTTTTCCTCCGGGCCTCTCGACTCTCTCCCTTTTCCCAGCTGTTTTGGGACCATTATCCATGCAAATTCGGTGCTGCTGGTCCATCTGCAGATAACGTCCGCTCTACCAGGGGCTACTCTCCCTCTCTCTCTCACTTTGCTAGGAGGTGATCTTTCTTCTTTTTTTTTCACGGCACAAATAATTCAATGAATATGGAGATGCGCAGTGAATTATAAAATGTATCGAATTTCATCGTAAGTGCTGGACTACGCTGAATAATGACATTATGAAAACTTTTGGTGCGTAATAATTATGAGGTTTACTTATAATGTAGGTAATTTGAGTGATTTTATAATTATACTTGAAGCGAATTTCGATCGTTTTATATTTTTTGAGTACATATTGATAGTAGATTACGAGTTTCGAGTGCACGCCCGATAAAATAAACACTTTTAATTTTATTGGTTATTCGTGAAACGTTTTATTCATTAATTAAAAGACAATAAGAAGGAATAAAAATTTTGCTTTTAATTATATCAGGCGATATTTTGTTATTATTCAAATTTTGTTTATACTCGATTATTTTTTTTTTTATTTGAAATAACTGATTTTTACTTTATGCACCGTATTTGCTCTGCTGAGAATTTCATTGTGTGTTTTTATTCTTTTTGATAAATGTTTATAAACAATTATAAATGTTGAGAGCGAAGCTGATAAAATAAACCCTTTCAGCATTATTAACGCATTCTTTTTTTATTAATTAAATGATAATGAAAGCAAGTAAGTGTTGTTTTTGATTAATCGGGCGCCACTTTATTGTGATTTGAATTTTGTTTATACTCAGCAGTCTTTATTTAAAATAACTGATTTTTATGCTTTATGCGCTGGTATCCATTGGTTATTTCATCAAAAAGAATCGTAAGTAAAGAACGAAAAAGCTTAATTAATTAAATGTCACACATTTTATTTTTGCATGATTGACCCAATTGCATTAAGCATAGTGTTTGTTTTTCATCGCGCATCACCAAGTCAAACATTTATTTTACTCAAAAATATCGACCCATTTATATGAAGAAGCATAAAAAAACTGTGATTTATCGAATTAGAAAAATGTACAATAAACACAATCAATGAAATATTCGTTCGGCTATGAAGCGACTGTATATGCCATATGCACACACACACACACACACACACACACACACATATATATACATTCTCCACTAGCCAGCTTATAGTCGCATTTAATCGATTCAACTAATTCGCCGGTCGACGCTCGCACCTCGCATTTAATTTTCATTCGAGTTAAAATATGTGTATATCAATTAGCGAGCCGGGGCCATCGTCGATCTTGGCGAAATCCCTTCTCGGCAAATGGCAAAAACAAAGTCACTCTCGAGCTGCCCTGGCCTCGGCTGCTTTTGAGCTATTACCCATGCAAATTCGCCTCCCTCTACCACCTAGGATAAAGCGCTGACTCCTACCTAGGTACATATATATATATAGCAGAGTCAGCGCGGCTTAGCGGACTTGTGTGGCTTCTCTCGCTGCTGCTGCTGCTGCTGCTGCTGCTATACTCTCTCACTTTCTCTCTCTCTCTCTCTTTCTGTTGTTCTCGCGTTTCTTGCTGGCCTCTGCACCGGTCTGTACGCGCCGCACGTGTTGTTGTGTGGCTTTTGCCATTGTTTAATTTGCCTCCGGTCTTCTTTTAATTGTGGCCTTTCTTTTTAAGGGAGTTGATTTTCATTGTTTTTCAAGTACCGGTGGGTATAAAAAAGTTTAAAAATAGACTTTTAATAAAAAACGTAAATGCAAAGTCTGTGTAAAACCTATTCTGTGGAATGCAAAATTTATTTAGTACCATTAACATCATTTTTTGTTCTATGAAGATTAGTAATCAAGAACAAATTTTTATTTAAAGAGCGAATCTTCAAAAATGTAGAATTATAATAGTGGAATTACTAAAAACATACTGCCAACACATTAAAAACTATTTTTATTATTTCAAACAAATGATATCAGCTGCAAAAGTCTATTTATTTAGGAGACATTGTTAAATTAAAACTCTATTGCTTTTGTAATTTGTATTAAAGATCGCGTAAGAGTTAAAGTTATTTAAAGTCGTTAAAAAAAAAGGAGCTCCAAGCACTGCATGTACACCTGAATAAATTGCATTTTACACCAAAGTCGCTCGCCTGTAAGTGTAGAAAACTGTTATTCCGATAAAGTTCTCAAGCACTTTTCAAGTGAGCTCCAATCACAACAAAAAGTTCTTAAGTAGTTGATGCATTTGAAGTGCAACGGTTTGCAATAAGTAGATTCCGCGGGAAATCTCTTGGCGTTCTTCTGAAAAGCACAGCTTTATTTACGAGTAGACTTTGTAATAAAATACTATATGAATGAAAGGTACTTTTTAAGTATTTTATTATATTTATAAAGACCGAGATTCTTTCCTCGTATCGAATAAACCGGGAGGTTATTTGAAAGTTATTAAGCGCGGGGTCACAGTAATTTTTGATATGTCAAATAGGAGAATTTCAAAATCCCTTATTTGCAAGTTTATCTGTGATATTTGTTCAAAGTACACACTGCGCCGTACTTTTCTCTAAAGTAAATTCAAGAATTGTGTTGACACATTGGGGTATCGCAATTTTATAGTTTTTTTTTTCTATCGAAAGATCTTTTAAAAGAATTTTCAATCAGAGTATTCAAAGGAAAGCTGTTTTTTAAAAAATTCATGGAATGTTAAATCGCAATGCTACGATAAATCTTAACTAGTATGCTTTACCATTAAAGGCAGTTTATATTAAAGCACGATTGAGATGAACTTTTTATTTGTTCACACGACTTTGAATATATACGGACACGGTGGAAATTTCTAGCTTTATATAAAAATATAACTTATTACCCGCAGTTTGACTTTACAGAGCCTGGTGACCTGGTTCCTTCCAACACAATACGTTACTCTGACATGTACTTTACAGCCACTATTTTATAAAAGTACGTGTCTACGGAGCCTGAGTAAATTTTGAAAAACTGCCAAAATTTTTATCGACTTTGAGATATTATGGAACTTTGAAAGACGCTATGAAATTTATTTAAATTTTGATGTAAACTTTCTCGGTCGTTTTAGAAACGCTAGATACTTTGGAATCAATTAGGTCATGACATCCGCCAAGCTTCAAATTACAGTACTCAACGTCTATCTTAATTCTAGCTGTCAAATCAATCATTTAGGTAGGAAATCGATGATATAAATAGGTGCTCGATTACTTATACACTTTTTAACTATTAAAAGGCATCATTGAGTTCATTCGCAATTCGCAATCATTACGAAAGCATGTTTCCAGCATCCCGCGGTTCAAACTCAAGTAGTTAAAGGTGCGTGTCATGTCAGACCCGCGATCATACCCCGCATCAAAAAGGTCGAATCACAGCATCGCCAACCCAATGATAATCCACATTTTTTACGCATTCTTAATAAGCTCGCACAAGACCAAAACGTCGAACCCAAGCGAATACATATACGCAAGGGTGATCCTTCCGGTGGCATCTCTTCAAAATCCACCTCTCTCGGAACAGCGGAAAAATAACACCGCGCGCGCGGACGACACGACAAAAGCGCAACAGCCTTCGCTTTCCGTCTCTCTCTTATACCATTCCGACCCCCTATAATACTCCATATATCCCCTATCTCTCAGCTTCCTAAGGACGCGTAATGGCGTCGGCATCAGAATCGAATCGGGTCGGCCACTACGTCGGGACACACTCGCTCTCGCTGTTGCAGCTCGTAAAACGACCGCTCGCCTTTACCCTTTTCCGTCGCTACACACATCAGACACACACACACACACACACACACACACACACGTCGGACGCGCGCGTCGTTAAATAATGTGTCCAGGGGTCGATTATATATAGGACGCGTCTGCTGTGTCTGTGAGTCTGTGTTATATATAGAGGGGCGAAAGGCACACGGCGTCGATTGCCGATAACGAGACGAATTTCCGGGGACTACGTCGTGTGTCTGTACACACACACACACATATATATATATAGGAATAGCCCCCCTTCAAAGTTTACGTATGCGCCTCTCGTTTCGGGGCCTCGGATTTCGCGAACTCAAGCCAAGCGGGTGGAAAGGGGGGTCTTCGACTCGAGTTTATTATATTCGTGTATATAGGATCTTTCTGTGTATATACCTATACATGTGTACGTGTCGGAAGGAAAAGTACATGCTGTGGCGCGCGCGAGCGAGCGAGCGAGCGAGCGAGAGAGAGAGAGAGAGAGAGAGAGAGAGAGAGAGAGAGAGAGACTATAAAAGGCTTTTACGCTTAACGCTTTATGCATAGGCGAGTGTACTTATGTGCGTGTAGTCGGGGATTAAGGAGAGAGAGGGGGGATAAGAGGTGCAGTGAACTGTGCCTAGAGAGAAATAAGAGGGAGAGAAAGAGATTTTGGTCATTTAACTCGGTCATTTAACTCTGTGCCGCGGCTATTGCGCGAGAATTCATTAAATTAAAAGAAAGGGCAGTTGTATATATATACAGGTATGCGAGGAGAGCGAGCGAGGAATAATAATAAAAGTGCGCGCGCGCGAGGCGATGGATTCACTCCGAGAGAGAGTGAGAGAGAGAGAGAGAGAGAGAGAGAGAGAGAGAGAAGCCGAGGGACTGGAAAATTTTTCAAAGTTCGAGCGAGCGTGGAAAATAATGCGCGGAATGCGCGCCGATGTACACTCTATATAGCGCGCGGCCCCGGCAAAGTGATACCGAAAGTGGAAGTGAAAAGCTGGAAAATTTAACGAGATTGAGGAAAGAGAGAGAGAGAGAGAGAGAGAGAGAGACGAGCGACCGAGGCGAGCGGAATAACGACAGTTTTATATATAGTATATATGCCGACGAGCTGCGACGATGAGACATTGTTAATGAGTTGGAAAGCGAAATATTGATATTTCTTTTGCTTGTTAATTTTTTTGCAAGAGGATCGCGAGGATCGGTATACATGATCGGTGCGTTGTGCTATGACTGTAAACTAATAATTTGTATCGTGTTACAACGTTTCTCAAGTCGTTGTTTGTGTCAGCGTCGCAGATCTATTGAATAAAATATGGTACAATTATTTTCTAACAAAATAATGCTTTCTCGATAATGGAAACCTTTCCACGCGACAATTGTCTTTTTACCGGGCCTCAATTACTGCGCAGTATTGCGGAAATTATATTTATAGCATTCATCAATATCGTCAATATTTAGTAATCGTTGTACAAGAGCAGCATGCTTAATCTTTCAAAGCTATTATCCCGTTCGGTATAGATTCTCAATACTTCCTCCGATTAAACTTTTATAACCAATGGTCCTGATATATAAGCCAAGTGGCCTGCACTTACGGAAAGTGCACTGTAAACACAAACGCTCAGCGGGCGCCGTATAATTACTCAATCATAAATTATTAATAATCTCGACGGCCGTCGACCAGCCACTTTACAGCACCTACTCGACAAAGATATCCGATAGACCGCGACTTATCGATCGATTAAATCAGCATTTATAGCCATCATTTCTCGAAATACTTAAACGACAAAAGAAAATATAGAGCAATGGAATTATCCCGAGTTTCTGAAAGTAAGGCGACGGAACAATAAAGACACGGGCGGGGAAGAAAAATTAAGAGAGAGCGAGAGAGAAGGAGCTGGTTGGGAAATATCGAGGTCAGAAATCGCTCGAGAGAGAGCTACTGCACTTGCACTTGCGCGCGCCAAGGCATTTCCGCTCTATTGTGCCAGTCAAGTGCCCTGGAGCTGCGGAGCAGGCTCTCTCGCACAGGACGGTTTAATGAGATTTTATATGAAAACCAGAGCTTCTCAACCCTCCCGCTCTCTCTCTCTCTCTCTCTCTCCCTCTCTCCTTCTCTCTCTGTCTGTCTTTTCACCCCGTGCGTGTGAGTGTGTGTGTTCCATTCGGTTCTATCATTAAGGCTTCGCCTCAATAGAGAGCTGCAGCCAGCGTCGCGTGTAGGGCCATAGGGCAGTCAGCCAGAGACCTTTACTTCCTTTTCTCTCTCTCTCTCTCTCTCTCTCTCGCGACCTCTTTCTTTCTTATATATATATATATATACGGATGAAAAGTCCTTGAAGCAGTTCCGCGCTGCCAACGCGTAATTGAAAATTACTGTATCGTTAATATTTCTGACGGACTGCGCGAGCCGCGCTTGCGGTATACGTACGCCCCCTTCTCACTCGAGACGCGAGTGTGAGGAAGAACGCGCAGGAGAAAATTAATATGTTGGAGCGCGAGCTCTGCTGGATTGTACATATATACGTAGATTGAGAAATGGGTATTCAGCGAGTGAAACATGGATGAATTTAAGATGTGAAAGTTCACGGCGTTGGGTTATTATATCGAGCGAAAAACTCTGTAAGAGTCGCACAAATTGATGCGAGATTCAAATTGCGTTTATTATTTGATATTAAACGATCTTCTATTGTGACACGTCGCTGAGACTATTGAGAAATACATTTTTTCGATATACCATATCGTTTTTTTTTGCCGTCAGATATCTGTCCCTCCCCCCTCCCCCCATGACAAAAAAGAACATAGCTTTGACAGAATATGGCACTGCCGCGAGCGCGGGATTTACATAGAAAGAGTAAAAAATACGTTATATTTGTTGAAAAAGCGCGTACACACATGGCATGGCGTATCTATTTACAGTATATCTCATTCAAACGCCAGATATGAAAGTATATATATATGCTTTTTATACACACAGACATTGATATACTCTTTGAAATTTTCAAATTTTTCACTAATAAAGACTGAAATGAACGAGAGTCCTACCTGAAAAAAATATTTTATTTTATTTGTTTAGAAAATGCACAATACCCATTATTTATTTCTCCGTATACGCGTATTTTATTTTCCGTAAAACTTTGTTGCGCAGCCATTGTAAATTATACGCATTTATCGCGTGGAAACAAAAAAAAAACTGCTAGAGAAATTGATAAATGCATTTTTAAAGCTGACAATTTGTTCGTACCTCGTACAAACCAATAAAGAAGATTTACAAATGATTTTTGTTTCGCTTCCCAAAAACGAAAAAAAAAAAAAAAGAAACAATCAACGAGGCATCGGAAAAAAATGTTTATCCCGTGATGTATATCTAAAGTACGTGCCGAAAAGTGCACTGCTCGCATACGCGACAAGTTTCGTAAATTTATGTGGGAGTTTACTTAACTGTATGTATACCAGGTATCGGTATCAGTCAAGGAACACACGCATATGCATACATATATATATAT